>JAMRYI010000270.1:0-198784 GCA_029231635.1 Ditylenchus weischeri
AGAAGATCTTCGAGACTGGTGTTGTAATGGGGATGAATGAATAGAATATTGTATCGGACCTACTGGAATGGAACACGCGCTTATGTGGTTCTCAAGACTTATATCACACAATATAACAGAGAATAATTTATAGCACAACAACACAATAACACTACAACACAATAACTGATGGATAAGGGAATTCTATGCAGTCACATAGAATTCCATACGAGACAAAATAGTACTCAAATTAATCCTCACAACATCTCCCTCGCTTAATTTTAGACATAGAATTTTTAAAGGAATGAAAGGCACAGAGGGAAGAGGCAAGAAACTAATATTTGAGATAGAAACACAACAAGACATTCATTTTAATACATGGACTTAATGGGACCGTTCACCGGAGGTACTAGGAAACCGGAGACTACATCCCGCAAAGACATAGCTCCTATGCAATAGGAATACATGCATAGCCAGTATAAAACGAATGAGATGAAGAAAAGGATGAATGAATTTAATAGGTGACTTGCTCTTCTCCCCCTATGTCAAGTTAACCCTGGACCTGGTCCATTGCCTGGTCATAGGGTCATGAATTAATCTAATGGGCGGTTGTCTAAACCGAGTTGACTGTCTAAGCGGGGTAGGAGAACGCTGTGGAAGGAATTTGAAGACTACCGGAATTTTGACGAGGTTGATTTGATGAAGAATTCTGAAGAGCTGCATTTCCAGTTGCAGTTTCCAAGCACCATGAGTACGCTGGCCACCATCGTAGAGCGGATCATCAAGAGCAAGCGCTTCGTCAACTGGTTCACGTGGACTCTGTGCAAGGTACCTGAATTTGATATCACTTCATAAATAACTGAATTTAACCTTTTAGAGATTTCTCCAGGTGTCCATCGATGCTGATTGCCCTGCTGAAATAGACCTTATCGGATACCTGAAATTCTCTAAACCTCGCATTATGGTGACCATCAAAAACTCGTTTCATGTTGGATGTATAATGATCTGGAGAAGCTTTAGGTTTGAAATATCCTAGATCAGGTTTTACTAGAGATATATCAGTACGAATTTTTCTGCCAAGAAACAATTCTGCAGGGGTTCTATTTTGAATTGATGGATTTGGAGTAGCACGATAGGTTCGTAGATACTCAACAACAGAAGTTCGTAAGTCTGATGAATTTTGAATTTTAGATACAGTTCTCTTGAAAGTATCTACGAATCTCTCAGCTTGACCATTACTCTGAGGATGGTACGGTGGAGAAAATAGATGTTCAATGCCCTTATTTTTACAGAATTGAGCGAAAGAATGAGATGTGAACTGTGGCCCATTATCCGAAACAAGAGTTTTTGGATATCCGTATTTTGCAAAAAGAGCTTCTAAGGCTCGCATCAGAGAATTTGAAGAAGTATTAGACATCCTAATAACTTCTGGCCACTTTGACATAGAATCAACAATACACAAAAAATTTTCTCCATAGAATGGTCCGGCGAAATCAATATGAACTCGAACCCACGGCTCATTCGATTTAGGCCATGGCTGAAGTGGATGTTTATTTGGAGATTTTGAATATGAAACACAATCAGCACACGTGCGAACAACGTTTTCAATATCAGAGTCCATACCAGGCCAGAACACATAACTACGAGCTAACAGTTTCATTCGTGATATACCGGGATGACCTAAGTGCAACGTCTTTAGAATTCTAGCACGCAAAGATAGTGGAATTACGACTCGATTGTCGAATAAAGACATCCATTGATAATGTATAGAGAGACCTTTTTGTAAAATAGGATGAAATAGGTCCCTGAGGAGCTGTCTTAGGCCAACCATGTCGCATAAATTTAATAACTTCCTGTAGAACTTCGTCTGAATTTATAGAATCAGCAATCTCATTGCTAGTAACAGGAATCGTTTCTAATTGATGAATAAGAATTTGTTCGACATCAGCGTCGAATTGAATTTGAGCAATGACAAACTCATCGTCGTCACGTGGATAATTAGCAACTAGACGGGAAAGGGAATCGACCTGTCCAAATCAGCAGTATTGATGTATTGAATGTCGAAATTGTATGCACTCAGAATAAGAGCCCATCTTTGAAGTCGACTAGCAGCATAGACAGGTATGCCCTTTTTAGAACCAAAGATCGCTAGTAATGGTTTATGGTCCGTCTGAAGAATGAATTTACGGCCAAAAATGAATTTATGAAATTTCTTAACTGCGAATATTAATCCTAACCCTTCTTTCTCAATCTGACTGTAATTTTGCTGAGATGAATTTAATGAGCGTGAAGCATGTTCAACGACTTTTATGGATCCGTCAGAGAATTTATGAGAAAGAGTTGCCCCGATGCCATCCTTTGATGCATCTGCGGAAACAATGATAGGCAATTTAGGATCGTAATGAACTAAAGAAGGTCAGAACAGATGATGTCTTTAGCCTTATCGAAAGCCTTTTGACACTCCTTTGACCACTCGAAAGGGATATCTTTTTGAAGTAATTTGTCTAACGGAGTCCGTAACTGTCGCATCTCTTTTATGTATTTGCCGTAGAAATTTAATGCCCCAAGAAATGATCTAACTTGCGACACGTTTTTAGGACTCGGCATGTTTTAATAGCAATGGATCGTTTTGGATCTGGTTTGATTCCAGTCGAATCAACAATTTGACCTAAGTAATTAACTTGCTCGACGCCAAATTTGCATTTGTCTAATTTTAGATGAAACCAAAGATTGAATTCTCTGAAGAACAGCAAAAACATCTTTGTGATGTATATCCTTAGAAGAGGAAGCAATAATCACATCATCTAAGTAGGCAAAAGCAAATTTGAAGTCTACAAGCATTTGATCCATAACTTTCTGAAAGATTGAGGGTGCGGACTTTAACACCAAAGGAAGTCTCTCATACTGAAAAATGCCTCTGTGCGTGTTAATCCCACACAACTTTTTAGATTCCTCGTCTAACTCAATCTGGAAATAGGCATCAGACAGGTCAAGACACGTGAATATCTTCGATCCATTTAGCTTACACAAAATTTCATCTGGGATCGGAAGAGTGTTTGTTCAATTCAAGTGCATTATTTAAACCTGTCGAGAAATCGGCACAAACTCTAGTTTTCCGTCTTTTTCTTGACTGCTACAATAGGAGCTGCCCATTCAGCAAAATCAACTGGACGAATAACTCCTAACTGCTGAAGTCTCTCTAATTCTGAATCAATATCAGCCTGTACTCCCATAGGAACAGGACATTTTGGAATAAAGCTAGGTTTCGCGCCAGGTTTAACATATAGATGCGCCTTGACTTTTGAACAATGACCGAGAATATTTTCTTGAAAAGATTCGGAAAGAATTGAATTAATTCACTTTTCTCAAAAGACAAAGGCATTTTTGATGTAGAAACTTTATTGACCTGAGAAAGAAGAGAGAGGATAGAACAAACTAAGGACAGTCGACTAACCAAGTCTAGTGCTAATAACCGGTCGGCCAATAAGATCGAAATAGTTATTGCTAACGACAAAGCATGAAAGAATTTGAGAATTTTCGTCGTTGAATCTAACAGAATTTGACACCGCCCAATGGCTTGGAATGTATGCCCTGTGAATGATTTTCCCAAGACAGGACAAGGTTCTAGAATAGGTTTACCAATCTTATGCCATGTATTTTGAGTAATCAAAGTTGCACTAGATCCGGAATCCACGAAGAATTTAATAGGTCTGTTTTGAATAGATAAAGATATATACCACGGCTCAGAAATATGTGTAGCGGCTGTTTGCAAATGAATGTTGCAAAAGTCCATATAGTCGTGATTGTTTGTATTATCATTCTGGCCTGGAGGATTATCCGTTTGAATCGCATTCGTGTGATGATGAGTGTGCCTGGGTGTTTTACCCGAATGACAAACAAATGAAGTATGACCTACTATTCCACAATTTTTACAAGTTTCTCTTCTGTACTTGCAAGTCGCACGGTCATGACGTGCACCGCAACTATCACAGGTACCCCTATTACTAACTTTTCGAAATTCTCTAACTGGGAGACGAGATTTGTTTTTGAAACCTGCCGGTTTGATAAAGTTTCTGGGCGAGAACTTAGAATTAGGATGACCCACGGCATTTGTCGATAAATGGTTGAATTGCTTTTGAATCTGCTTGATATTTTGCTTTAATGCTAAATGCTTTTGCACTCATCCACAATTTCATTCAACTTTAAATCTCTACCCTCATTTTCTGCAGCTTCTACTTTTTGCATACATTTTACTCGAAGCTCATGAAAATCAGAATGAAGTCCAGAAATATAAACTAGGCATTTCAAAGCATCTCCTTTGATGGGAGGTTTAGCAGATTCACAAAGACTATTGACCTGGGCTCCAAATTCTAAGATATCTACGCCGACTTTTTGTTTCAATGTAAAACACTCGTATCGTTTCATGAACAAAGACTTAGTCTCAACAAATAAATTTTGAAGTACGGCCGTTGACTCTTGAAGTGTTTTATCATAGGGGCCAGCGGGTTTAACGCATCAGAAAATCTTTGAAACTCACCAACCTCTAACTTACCAACCAGCAATCTAACCTTTGCGTCATCTGGAGATCTTTTCCATCGAGTTCAATTATTGAGCCGTAACAGGTCCACCAACTGTCGAAAGTCATGCCATCATCTGGAGCGTATCGGAAACTTTGGATTCGGGAATTGAGCGACGAAAGCAGCATTTCTTTGTCACCTGAAATTGAATTACCATCCCTGTGGGTGGCAGCATTATCACGCTCCGTGAGCAAACGAATTAATTGCGCGTTCTGTTCCAAAAGTACTTTGAAATCTGGGTCCATTTTAATTTACGAATCGAGGACTGCGCCAAATGTTGTAATGGGGATGAATGAATAGAATATGATATCGGACCTACTGTAATGGAACACGCGCTTATGTGGTTCTCAAGACTTATATCACACAATATAACAGAGAATAATTTATAGCACAACAACACAATAACACTACAACACAATAACTGATGGATAAGGGAATTCTATGCAGTCACATAGAATTCCATACGAGACAAAATAGTACTCAAATTAATCCTCACAACAACTGGAAGTGTGAACAAAAAGGAAAAGACAATGCCAAGGTTTGTTTCACTTTTTTCTTTCTTTTGTTGCATGTTTTGTTTCAGGTGGATCCGAACTGAATTGACTGAGCAAGAAGTGATCGCCAAGTTCCGAGAAGATGTGAATGCAAGCACCAGAAGTGTGGCAAGGCAAGAAGGAACACCGTCAAGAACAACAATTAGAAGAGTCCTCAAGGTTTGATTGATTTTGGTTGATTTGGTGCGATTTGTTACAATTTTTTAACAATGTTTTTTGTTATGTACCGATAAAGGTTATTATGCAAGTTTGGTACCAAACAAAAGCCTAAAGCTTCCTCTTTCTAATGCAACAAAAATCTCAACCAACAAACCAAAAATTAAAAAAGTTACGGCCGAAACAAAAGGGGCAGGAAGGATGGCCCACCCTGTATTATACCGTATTTCCTCTAATAGCAGCCCATGGGCGCTTATTTTTCAAACCTCCAAAAAATCTGAAAAATTTGGAGTCGATCTCGAAAATTTTGGGTGCTCAACCAAAATCAGTAAAATTAGCGAAACGTTTCGCTAAAATTCCGTTTCCGGAGAATTAGCGAAATGCCCCTGCACCAATATTATTTCTAAAAATGATCTGCTCACTGCCCACCACTATATTAATATTATATTAAAACTAGGCAAAAAACCAAGGTCGAAGACTGCTTTTGTTAGTGTTAGATGTTGAAAAAAGAGGAAATTTGGTTGCTTTTAGAGCAGAGAAACAGAGAGACAACATTGTGTTCTCTTTCAATACTACCAATATAATCGTCCTTTTTCCATTTCTTCTATTTTTAAAATATCCGACGGTAACAATAAGTACAAAAATTAACAAGGATAGGCAGGAGAACACGTTGCTACCCAACATTTCCCTCTCCTATTCTGAATTTAGTTTGTGTTTGTAGTTTGTGAAACAAGAAAATAATTTTTTTTTCTTTCACAATAACTGAGAGATGTATATAGCAGTTTTTCTCCAGCTATCTAATGGTGTATTTAGTTTTGCGGTTCCCCGTCGATTTTTAAATTAACCTAGTGGTTTTATAAAAACTTCTTTTTTTGTTAATTTTGCCATGTACCCTAATCAGTGATGGCTGGATGCCACGAACGCTTCTGTCGACACTCATTTTGTACCAAAATGACCTTAAGAGGTGGCACGTCTATTGCAATCTTAACCTCTGCGATTCATCCGACCGGGCTCAGCTAGATCTTTGGGGAATGTTCAGATGGAGTATTCAGGTTGGGGAATGTTCAGATGGAGTATTCAGGTTGGGGAATGTTCAGATGGAGTATTCAGGTTGGGGAATGTTCAGATGGAGTATTCAGGTTGGGGAATGTTCAGATGGAGTATTCAGGTTGGGGAATGTTCAGATGGAGTATTCAGGTTGGGGAATGTTCAGATGGAGTATTCAGGTTGGGAATGTTCAGATGGAGTATTCAGGTTGGGGAATGTTCAGATGGAGTATTCAGGTTGGGGAATGTTCAGATGGAGTATTCAGGTTGGGGAATGTTCAGATGGAGTATTCAGGTTGGGGAATGTTCAGATGGAGTATTCAGGTTGGGAATGTTCAGATGGAGTATTCAGGTTGGGGAATGTTCAGATGGAGTATTCAGGTTGGGGAATGTTCAGATGGAGTATTCAGGTTGGGGAATGTTCAGATGGAGTATTCAGGTTGGGGAATGTTCAGATGGAGTATTCAGGTTGGGGAATGTTCAGATGGAGTATTCAGGTTGGGGAATGTTCAGATGGAGTATTCAGGTTGGGGAATGTTCAGATGGAGTATTCAGGTTGGGGTTGAATCCAACTGGACTTTGGTTAGTTACTCAGAAATTCTCTAGTCAATCGTCAATTTTTATGCTTTTTTGCTTTTAAAGCTTATTTGAATGCATTTTGGAAAGTTTATACCAAAATTTTGTCTCAACAAAATTTCGGGTTTTATCGTAATTTGGGGGGTCGATAAATCGGTAGAGTTCGTGGGAGTTAATAAAATGCGAAAAAACAGTAATGCTAAATATTTTCTCTGAGTTGAGATATAAATCTTCAAAGTTAGGGGTGGGCGCTTATTATTAGAGGAAATACGGTAATTGTTTTTCTCTTATCATCAAAAAAAAGATGGTGTTTAAGGGGGAAGTGTCGATCTAATTGGCAAGGATTTTATTACACAAAAAGATCTTGTCGAAACATTGAAAAATACAAAAGTTACAGCCATTTCGAAAAACAAAATTTCCGGCCGACCTGTATAATATCACTGAAATAAAAAAGATTTTATTTTCACACTATGAAAGCATTTCCTCGTAATGGTTACTAATAGTAATAGTTACTCCTAAAAGTAATACAGGGTGGCGCAACCAAATTTTCGCCATAACTTGTTTAATTCACGTTACTTTGACGAGATCTTTTTTTATTTGAAAGCTGAATAGATGAGAAATCGATTGACACCAAATATGCGACGAATTTTTTTTGAAACACACCCAAATATCACACCCAAACAAATAACAATGATTTAACTCATATTCCTTATTTTTATTAGTTTAACTGGTCAAAAAGATTAATTCAGCGTTGAATGTTTTAACAACATCTGACAACCATTTTCTAGCGCGACTCCAGAGCTACAAAATCCATTTTACAGGATTATGTTTCAAAATCTGAGTGTTGAGATATGGTTTTTTGGAAAAATCAATTTCTTGAAAAATGACCAAAATCCAAGTTTTTTCAATTTTTCGGAATTTCGGTCATTTTCTAAAAAATTGACGCCAAAAATGTCTCGGTTTATTCAGTGAGCTCAAAACGAATATTCGTGAATGGGTGAATCAAGAATCGAAGCTGCATCAAATCAAGTAATCTTATATAGTATTTGGCATGTGTGGGTGGGTGGGTAACGCTTTTTACTTCGAAGGCCAGAACGGGTCGTAGATAGAGAAATCACTTTTGTCGCTAATACCATCGTGTTCCCCAGAATGTCAGCTTTCGTTTTAAAAAAAGAACAGGCGAAAAAAATGAGTTCTAATAGGGGATATACCTATTTTTATGAATGAAGTCATAGTCCCTCATTGAAATTTCGAAATACTATAGAGGCGCCGATAGGCGCCTGTGGTCCCTTGTATTAAGTAATACGGTATGAGTGAAATCATTGTTATTTGTTTGGGTGTGATGTTTGGGTGTGTTTCAATAAAGATTTCGTCGCATATTTGGTGTCAATCGATTTCTCATCTATTCAGCTTTCAAATAAAAAAAGATCTCGTCAAAGTAACGTGAATTATAGCAGTTCAGTTAAAAAAGTTATGGCGAAAATTCATTCATGCGTTTATGTTGCGCCACCCTGTATTAAAAATTATAATTTATTTATTTTTTGTTTCCAATTCACAATTCAGCTGCCTCTCTTAGAAGTAAAAACTTTAGCTTGTTCAGTAAGCTTTATTTACACACATTAAAGCATTTGCTATCTATTTCTATCTATCTATTGTTTATATTTCTTTCCTCGGCTCTTTTTGAGACAGCAAAGGAAAAAGTGAACTATTTGTGTATAGTTTGTGCGTGTGTAACACAAACTTAAGATATAAACTAGACAATAGAGCTTATATTCAGACAGCTATTTCGTCACCACAATATATCTTAAGTGACTAGTCAACATGTGTCTATTTCTTTTTAGAATGTATTTTTATTTTGAAAAGTATAGTCTTGAAAAAGGGATGAGCGAAAAGTATAGAAAAAAGGTTCTGCTCGATAATATTTTCGATAATGATTTTGCTTTTTTTGTGAAAAGGCACTTTCTAACCCTTTTTAGACAAAATTATGCTCAGATACTCCAGAATATCATGGTACAGTCAACCCTCGTTAATCCGCCACCCCTAGGGACCGGCCTCAGGGTGGCGGATTGAAGAGGGTGGCGTATTATCGAGGGTGGCGGATTAACGGGGTGGCGGATTAACGAGGGTTGACTGTAATGAGACGTTTAGCTAATTTTCCGGAAATATTTTTTATTGCTTTTTTTTGCAAAGCGAATGTGCTATATGATCCAGCAAAGCCAAAGAATCAATTCTCTAATTACTCCGCAGATTATTACACGTTATGTTACTTTATGTTTGATTGATTCATTTGTAAGTTTAGGGCGATGAACCTCTTAATCTTGATAGGAAGACTGCTTGGATACAGTACAAGGATGGTCACTTTGATGTTGTCACATTCGAAAAGAAAAAGGAATAGTTTGATGATTTATAAAAAGGCAAAAAAAAACATGTTTTGTTACATCATTTCAACAAAAACAAACTAGATAGCAAAAACATCAAAAAAAAGAATTTCCGGAAAATTAGCGAAACGTTTCGCTAAAATTCCGTTTCCGGAAAATTAGCAAAACGCCCCTGCACCAATATTATTTCTAAAAATGTTCGGCTCACTGCCCACCACTATTTTAATATTATATTAAAACTAGGCAAAAAACCAAGGTCGAAGACTGCCTTTGTTAATATGTTAAATTTTATTTGTTTGTCTATATGTTAAAAAAAATAATTTGGTTGTTCCCTTTTAGAGCAGAGAAACAGAGAGACAACATTGTGTTCTCTTTCAATACTACCAATATAATCGTCCTTTTTCCATTTCTTCTATTTTTAAAATATCCGACGGTAACAATAAGTACAAAAATTAACAAGGATAGGCAGGAGAACACGTTGCTACCCAACATTTCCCTCTCCTATTCTGAATTTAGTTTGTGTTTGTAGTTTGTGACAATAACAGTTTGTGTGTTTTCTTTCAGCTTGAAACTTGAAGAATAAAAAAAACAAACAAAACATTAAAACAAATTTTTACTTTGATAGTGGTTGAATCTTCGGCTGGAGACAACAAAACCAAGGTTGAAAAGCAGTTTATGGTAGATGATCCAATCGCTGCTTTTGTACAGTTTCTGCTCTACGGACTCAATTATTCAAATTAATGGTAGCATCATCAATTTCAATCAGTCATGGATTTCAAAGATCTATGTAAACACTTGGCGTTTTGCATAATTTTAAAAAAATATTGATGATAAGATTGTTGTGTTATATTTAATTCGACAAAACGTGATTTTCATCGAAAACATAATTTTCTCTTTATTAATTTCCGACAGTTCAGGTCGAGCATTCAGTATCGTGTAGTGCTCAGCAGTTTTTTTCTTGTTTTTTGAAGTTACCCGAGATCGAGTCCAGGCTTTATTTTTCCAAATCTAAAAGTTTTGGGTGAAAAAAAAACCGTTTCCGACAAGTCGAAAGTACTGTTTCCACACAAGTCACTCATTGGTTTCTACAATAGTTAATTGTGTAGAAAGTTGGTGTTTCTACACAAGTCACTATTGTAGATGTACCAATTTTTCATTCTGTTTGCAATATTTTAGTTGTTTCCATATTAATTTTACTTGTTTATCAATAACGGGTGCGGCAAAAGTTCTGTAACAAATTTCAATCATTTATTATTTATCTTTATTATTATGATAAATTTGATCTTTTGGGCACTTATGCCGTTGGGGCCCCTCTATTTTGGCACTTTTTAACATGTGTGTTTATTGAGTTCGTCTATAACTTTTTTTTGTTACTAGATACAATATTGGCAATGGAAGAGCTTCGAAACACAACTCTAAAAAAATTGTACGAAAAATTGAAGTGGACAAATGAATAGAGGGGGGGCCAACGGCATAAGTGCCATCTTTTGTTATGATTTTGTAGCCCTGAGATTCCTCTTTCAAATGGCATATACAGCCTATTTTGAATATTTAAGAATGGGCATCATTTGGGTACCAACACCTGTTAGGTCATTTTGAAATTTTTATAGGCATTTTCATCAATTTTTCCAACTTTTTCGGATTTTGGTCATTTTTCAAAGAAATTGGTCTTTTTCAAAAGACCGTATCTAAACACTCAGATTTTCACAAAATTACTCTGTGAAATAAGTTTCGTAGCTCTTGAATTGCGCTACAACATGGTGCATGAAAGTTTTTGTAATACTGAATACTCAATCAGAGTTCTTATCACTAAAAGTGATGAAAATGCCTGTAAAAATTTCAAAATGACCTGACAGGTGTTGGTACCCAAATGATGCCTATTCTTAAATATTCAAAATAGGCTGTACAAGGGACCACAGGCGCCTATCGGCGCCTCTATAGTATTTCGCAATTTCAATGAGGGGCTATGACTTTATTCATAAAAATAGGTATATCTTTACATACTTTTTTCCCAGATAAAATACCCAGCAAAAATTACACAAATTTTTCGTTTTCCGCACCACAAAGTTTGTTGGTCGTCTCTGACCCCCAAATATCCAGGTTTGTATAGGCAACCTTATACTCAAAAGAAAGCTGAGACGCTGTAGATGTGCACCTACTTTACATAATTAAAAAGGGTTATAAAAAAGTAGGGTAACAAACCCTCGGAAGTTGAAAAAGTTTTGAAAAATCAAAAAATTTGGCCAATTTCAAAGTTTGTTGGTCGTCTAAGCCCCATAAATATACATGTTTGTATTGGCAACAATATACTCAAAAGAAAGAGGATACGCTGTAGTTGTGCACCTACTTTACAGAAAAACAATTGCGAGGAAAAAGTTCGGAGAAAAGTACAAAAGAAACAAAAAACGTGACGGAACCTCATAGTCCAAATACTGCATAAAGATATGGCATTTGAAAGAGGAGTCTCAGAACTACAAAATCATAACAAATGATTGGATTTATCATGATTATAAAGACAAAAAATAAATGCTTGAAATTTGTTGCGGAACTTTTGCCGCACCCGTTAATATTGACCTATTTTAATACAAACTTTTTTGTAGATTATTCGAAGCAATATTACCAAAATGACCCAATACAAGCTGACCTATTTTGATTTTCGAGGATTGGGCGAGATGTCTAGGTAAAATTTTACTCATTTTAAATTTAAAAATAACCTCTATTTAAATCAACCCTCTGCAAGGTAACAAAAGGTACTCAAAACAACTTGTTTTCAATTTTATTTAATATTTAATCATTTCAATTTAATTTTTGTCTGAGTCGAGTAGCTTCTGTACTAGCGTGCATATATAATTGCTTTCAGCTTTATGTGCAGCTTCATTCCTTTTCTAACTGCTTGATTTCTATTTCTATACAGTCAACTCTCGATATAACGCCACTTCGATATAACGCCACTCTCGATATAACGCCACTTTGAAAAAATTTGGTTGGCCGGTAAAGAAATAAGGCAAATTATACTCTCGATATAACGCCACTTGATATAACGCCACTCTCGCTATAACGCCACCCGTCGGCCGGTCCCAACCCATAGTCTATAGGAATTTCAGTTTCTTCTATTACCTTTTTTAGGACTTCCGGAGGCGGAATTTCCAATTTTTAGTGTTTTGTAAAAAAGTGTTTTTTTCGACGGTAGCTTTAAAGCTGCTTGAGCAATTTTATATTAGGTTGTCCCATAAGTTTTGCGAAAAACCTTTAGATTTTTTTCGAAAAGCAATTTTCATAAAAACTTGGCAAAATGACACTTTCTAGAACCAGAATTTCATCCTGAGCACGAAGCTGGTGTCAGAAATACCATAACTCGTCATCATAACAATATTTTATTCAAAGTAACCACAGGCAATGGCGCAGATGTTCAGACGTGTTTTGCTCTTTCGGCATTGGACGATCTAAAAACTTGATTTTATCCATTTCTGTCAAATAAAAACGCATTTTCGGATTCTAATTTTTCTCGGTATAATTTTTCGTTTTTCAAGATCATTCCACAATACAATATTTTATGTTTGACCTGTTTTATCCTTCGATGTTTTAGATAGCGTATCGTTTTTTTAAATCGGGAGCTTTGTGATCATTGTATGTCCAATGACGTATGAAAAGATTTCACATACCGTATTATCTCTAAAAGCGCCCCGGGGCGCTTATTTTTCAACCCTCCGAAAATCGGAAAAATTTTGGGTCGATCTCGAGATTTTTGGGTGCACAACCAAAATCTAAAAAGTGGAATCGGTAGAGCTCGTGGGAGTTAAGAAAATGCAAAAAACGGCTTTGCAAAATATTTGCTCTGCCCCGAGACATAGACCCTCAAAGTAGAGGGGGGTGGCGCTTATTAGAGATAATACGGTATGCTGGAAATCCTCGAACTCCGTCTATGGAAATCTATCTGGGTTGGATCTTTATCGCATAGGAGTCTCTTTTAAGAAAGTCCATCGACAATTCTTCTAAGGGCTTATCTTTTGCTTTTAGTTTCTTTACACAACGAACTCCTCCTAAAAAATTGCTGAGTTACATTGGGGAATTTGATTCTGCTGATTATGATATTAATTTTGCCAATATTGTATGTCAAATTGTAGTGTGGTACCTGCTTGAATATAAATGTTGATTTTTTGGTAGAAAATATGTCAAGCAAATGGCAATTTGCTTGCGTAGTTTCTGCTTTGGCGAAAAAATTTTCAGGCGCCCTTGGCGTCTCCCCCTTGAAAAATAACTCATCCGGGTGAGCTATTAAGAAAAATACGGTAATCGTTTGTATATTTTTAAAATTTGGCCGGAGTACGGTATAAGAAGTCCTCTTACCTCGGAAATGGTTCCGCCACCTAAAAACATTTTTTCTGTGCGTTAAAGATGTTAAAACCCGGTTTTTGGGAGGACTTCTTTACCGTACTTTGGCCTCAAATTTTTTTTCACAAAAACAGGCACTTTATGTGCTAAACTGTAGATGACATACCGTATTTCCTCTAATCCTCCACCCCCAACTTTGAAGACCTATATCTCAGCCATGAAAGAATATTTCGCAAAGATGTTTAATGCATTTTCTTAACTCTCACAACTTCTACTGATATTTACATTTTGAAATTTCATTCAAAAATCTTTAGATCGACCCCAAAATTTTCAGATTTTCGGGTGTTTGAAAAATAAGCGCCCATGGGCTCTATTAAAAAAAATACGGTATTAAGCTTTATTGAGCTATCATCTAGAGAAAAAACTTCTAATCTAAAGTGTTAAGAACATTCAAAATTAGCACTTCCGCATCTGCCAATCCTGATTTTCTTAGCGTCCCAAACCTTCGACTATTTTTATGATGCTTTTCAAAATACTCTTAGCTTTTTCGATTTTGCAGTCGGCTTCATTCTTTCTTTTTTGTTTGGCACTCTTCAGGAGTTTTCGACGCATTCTAGAAAAAATAAGTAGGGATAAGAGGAATTAAATGTTTCTAAAGGAGCAATTTTGGTGCACACCCCCAGTCAAGTTCGGTATACACCCCCAGTGTTGCGTCTTCGACGCAAGTGATGTCTACAAAATTCTTCACTTTCCCAGCCTGGGGTTTGGTGGCCTATTGGTTAAGGCGATTCCCTGCGGATTCAAAGGGAGTGGGATCAAATATCCCCTCCATTCCCCTTTTTCCATTCACGAGCTGGTGGCCGTGGCCGCTCGCGACACCCAGTTTACCTTTGTCTTCCAAGCTAATTTTTTTTCAATTTGTTGAACAGTGTTTTATTATATTAAAGTTCAAAAAATTTTGAAAAAAAATCACCTTGAGTGACTAAGGTATGTTGAGTGGGGATTGTATACCGAACTTGACTGTGGGGTGTATACTGAAATGTAGCCCTTTTAAATAATACATTAAAGGCAAAACTTTGACTATATATTGCCCTTTTTATGTCTGCAGATGCATCCTGCACTATGCTGGAGAGCCTTTTGAAGATGTGCGCATCACCAAAGAGCAATGGTCTGCACTTAAGTCTAGTATGTTGTTTGTCCTGGTCATGTTATGAAGAAGTTCTTATCAACTTTGGTTGTCACATTTAGAAATGCCATTTGGACAAGTGCCAGTACTGGAAGTGGATGGTATCGAGATCCCACAAAGTTTCGCTATTGCTCGCTTTCTGGCTAGAAAACATGGTGAGCTAATTTTACGTAAAAAATATCCTAGGCACCCAGAAAAAAACTATGAAAACTAAAAACTTGGTTATTTGCATGTAGTTGAGTCTTTTGTGGTCATCGAGCCCATTCCCAAATAAGACTCAGGGTTGGACGGTCAACTCACCTGACGCTGTAGACAAGCCTGTAATATATTAGGTTGTCCCATAAGTTTTGCGAAAAACCTTTAGATTTTTTTCGAAAAGCAATTTTCATAAAAACTTGGCAAAATGACACTTTCTAGAACCAGAATTTCATCCTGAGCACGAATCTGGTGTCAGAAATACCATAACTCGTCATCATAACAATATTTTATTCAAAGTAACCACAGGCAATGGCGCAGATGTTCAGACGTGTTTTGCTCTTTCGGCATTGGACGATCTAAAAACTTGATTTTATCCATTTCTGTCAAATAAAAACATTTCTGAGGCCGGATTCGTGCTCAGGATGAAATTCTGGTTCTAGAAAGTGTCATTTTGCCAAGTTTTTATGAAAATTGCTTTTCGAAAAAAATCTAAAGGTTTTTCGCAAAACTTATGGGACAACCTAATACCTTTTGTAGAATTCAGGCAGAGGTTAACGGAATCGTTACTGGTAGAAATAGCAAGACTATCGTGTTTCTCAAAAACCATTAGCAGAATCGCAATTCTTCAACTTTTCTAATTACATTGTAGGTTCAGGGCCAGACTTCAAAAATCTAGATAAATCGGATCCTAGGCGGAAACAAACTTGAAAGCTTGTAGTAAATCATATCTTTGGCATTTTATCTTTTTGACCAACTGTTTAAAGTCTGCTCTCAAGCACGTTAGGTAAAAGGACAGTTGGCACCGGTGCCAACTGTCCTAGGTCCAGCACATTACGCTACATGTTTAGCTGGACCCGCCTTGGTGTTCTGCCAGTTGGACTTTTTTGCCAATCTTTTGTGGACATAGGACACTTCGCACTGGTGCGAATCTATAACCAACCAAGCCCCCTGCGCTCCCTTCGGGGGCGCAGGGGGCTTGGTTGCTTGGGGTTGAGATGCGCACACCCACATACCTTAGACACAAATCACTCGAAAGTGACTCTGGATGCATGAAAAAGCATGCATACCAGAGTTTATTTATGCGGTAGGACCCAGTTAACAAAACTATTTTCAAATTCCATCTTTTTCAATCGAAATTCATTTGTAGCTTTGACGTTTTTAAGGTGGTTTACCTTCGTCCCCCAATGCAAAAATTCACATTTTGGTCAAAAAATTTTTTTTTCAAAAAATCGATTGTTTATGTGGAAAGTGTCACAAAATAACTTTCTCATCGTTTTTAGCGTATAAAAATCACTTAGAGACGTTTAAACATGATTTACGAAAATTAAAAAATGCGCACACACCGACCCACCACCCCCCCCCCTCCACTAAATAAGTGCCAAAACCATGATACCTCCCCTGTGGATCCAACAATTTTTTTTTGCTCAGAATTTGAAAAACACGCGGTTTTGTCATGAAATCGGGGTCGAGAAACACGAATATGAGGTTATCTCCTCCATCTGACCCTTCCCCGTGGGGGGGGAGGTATTCTATAGTTAAGCCCAACATTTCTTAACCACTATTTAAAGGATTGGCCGGCAAGACTGACATTGAATCAGCTTTGCTTGATGCGGTAGCTGATCTAAACAAAGATTTCCACAATGAAGTTAGCAGATATTTCATGGTAGCTGCAGGTCGAAAAGAGGGTGACAAGGTGGTGACTGTCTTGTGCAAGCCATTTTAAAATCTTACAAATGTTATTTCCAGGACGCACTTTACAAGGAAGTGTTTGTGCCGGCTGCTGAAAAACACTTTCCTCTTCTAAAAAAAGCTTTGGCTGATTCTGGTAGCGGTTTCTACGGCAAATCAGGTGTCTCCTGGGTGGACTTCTATCTGGCTTCGGCTTTCTTAACAATCCAGAAGTTTCTTCCGGATGAGGCAAAAAAACATCCGGAGTTGGAAAAGCATTGTGAGCGAGTCCACGCTTTGCCACAGCTAAAAGAGTACTTTGCCAAAAGAAAGAATACACCGTTCTGAAGATCTTTCACCTAAAAATTTCTTTTAAATACAGTCGACTCTCGATAAACCGGCACCCCAAAAGTTCGTTCCCACCTAGGGTCCGACACTTTTTTTAACTCATTTTTTAAAGTCTTTCGCCAAACCTGATTCGCCAGTCTAATCCTGAATAGAGATGATGACGGGACGGGACAATTCCGTCCCGTCCCGTTAATTTTAGAGAATCGTCCCGTACCGGAATCCCGCCCGGAAATTTTTTGGCACCTGTCCCGTCCCGAAAAAAAATTATTTAAATTCCGTCTCGTCCCGTCTCGAAAAAATTCAATTTTTCAACAACTACCTTCAACTTGTAATTACAGTCAACCCTCGATATAACGGACCCTCGGTATAACGTCCCTACACGGCCGGTCACACTGCGGGCCGTTATATTGAGGGTTGACTATACCATGAATCAGATCTTACAGGAAGCCCAACAAACGTGAATCAATCGGAAGAATGTCAAACGTCTGGAAATCGAAGCATGAATAAAGCATATAGGATTAAAAATTCCCGATCGGAAATTTTTATGACCGTCCCGAAAATCTTCCCTGTCCCGGGGTCCCGTCCCGATATAACTTTTTGACCTGTCCCGTCCCGCGTCCCGTCCCGAAATTTTTAAATTTGAATTCTGACCCGTCCCGTCCCGAAAAGGTCAAGCCATCATCTCTAATCCTAAATATTGTAATCCTTAATCCTTACGATATTTAGGATTAGACTGGCGAATCAGGTTTGGCAAAAGACTTTAAAAATTGAGTTAAAAATAGTGTCGGACCCTAGGTGGGTACGAACTTTTGGGTGCCGGTTTATCGAGAGTCGACTGTAAGTCAATTTTATTTATCAATTGAAATATTTTAGTGTGACTTATTAGTTTCCATTTTTAATATATACTAGTTTTTGTCCTCCCTACGGTAGGGTTTTGCATCTCATTTAAATTTCGCAGATCTTTTCCAAAAGTATTTTTTTAAAAGGCAATTTTTGTATTTTACGCAAAAAATTTAAGATTCACAAAAGAGTTTGTTCGTTTGCTGTGATTCAAAAGGAACTTAAGCGCTTTATTTATTTAACTTAAGCGTACACCATGAAGAGGAGATAGACTGAATCAAATGATTCACAGTCAGAGTTTAGAAGAATGAAACACTAACAGTTACATAGATTTCCACGCTGCAAATTGAGTAGCTTGATTCTTCGAGCGATCCACGTGATTCACTGTGAAGAGGAGAGAGAGAGACTGAATCAAATGATCTACAGTCGAGGCAAAGAAGAATGAAACACTTACAGTTATATATATTTCCACCATGCAGGTTGAGTATCTGATTCTTCGACATTGTCCTCGTCCATCACCGAAGGCTTGTCCTCGTCCACCACAGAAGGTTTGTTCTCGTCCACAGTCTCCTAAATGCAAAACAAATAAAAAAGGTAATACTGAAAATATCTTAATCAAACTTCTTTGCCATGCTTGCAAAATAGTTGAATCCAATGTTGAACGAGGACAGAACCAAATAGGCTTTGCTTGAGAAGAACTTCTTTCTGGAGCTTCAAGACGTCATCGGCATCCGACTTCTGGCGCTTTGGCACAGGCTAGTCCACCATCGACAACTTGCGCTTATGACCTTTCTTCTCCTCCATGCTCGGAGACTAAATCGATCAATAAGAGAATCCATGAATGGGCAGCAAAGAGAATTACCTGCAACGCTTGAACTTGTCTTCCGGCATTGCTTTGCCTCCTCCAGTTTTGTTGGCGTGCCTAAATAGATCATAGGTAATCTAAGAAGCATTCAAGTAAAGTGATAAACTTGCTTCTTTTGTGCGGCGGTAGCTTCCTTGCTGTTCAGATATTTCCAATGATCACGCACCTGCCCCACAGAGAAGTTCACTCGCTGAAGTTCACTTCCTAAGCCTAAGCCTTGTTCGAGTTAGTCTGCGCAGTGCGAGAAGAAGGAAAGAGCGTCGAAAAAGAATCTGCCACCAACGCGGAAAGTTTTGACGAGATGTCGAGATTGAAACGAGATTTTTCGGCCATCGATCGATATGCTAAAAATTAACACAAATAGGCAGTTTCCAAAAGAAGGGTTGCATACAGCAATTTACCATAAACAGTGTAAAACGGCCAACACAAAACGAAAGAGCGTTAAAAGTTGGACTAGGAACATCAATATAAAAGTGAACCGAAGAGGTAAAAGGTTGACCAAAAATACATTAAAAGGTTGAGGCTAAATAAATTTACCCTGCCCCCTATCAGGTAAAATTTTATAAGAAAAAATCACCCACCGGGTAATTTTATTTACTCTTTTACTCGGGTGCATCGATTTGCTTTGAGTACGAAAAGTAGCGAGTACAAAAATTACCCGGGTAAATATTTATCGGGTAAATTTGCCAAATGTACTGAGTACGAAAAAGTGAAAAAAAACCGGGTAATAAAATTACCCGGTAATTCCAAAAATTAGCCTGCATTTTGAGTACGGGGTAATTTAAGAAGTCCCCCGTATTTTTTTTCCCAGGTAATTATTTTTTACCGGGCAATTTTTTCGTTTTGAGTACGGGTCCAGACAAAACCGTTTATATATGCAACAGTAAAAGTCAAAACAATTTTTTGACGTAAGTATACATGTATCTAACAATTAATTAAATAAAAATAATGGTGCCTAACAGGTTATGGCGGAAAGGATTTTGGGACGAAACAGGAAAAAGCCAAAAACAGTTAAAAGTTTTGGCGGTAAAAGGGGAGAGCCTGAGAATGAATTCCGATTTTTTTTTTCAATTTCGCGCTTGTAATATTTTAGGAAAGTGTCCTATTCTTTGCATAAGTCGTGGGTAGCTTGAAACAAAATATGGCTGCCAGTTTTTTAGGCTTTGATTTTTTAATATGGCCATAACTATTCTTCGTTTGAATGCGTCGATTTTTTTATTCCTTTTTAGTTTCGAAATGTCTGATCAAGGAAAGCCAGTTGCGCATCGCACTCGTTCTCAGTTGAATTTGGAGTTTTTTGAGGAAGGACACGTAAGCTTTTATTTCTCTAACGTTAAACGAGCATGTAAATCTTATCTTCAATCAAAGTTAATTGTCAATTGGCCGTCTTGATGGCTCATCCTCGAAAGTTTATTTAATACTAATGGCTTATTCGATTTTACCCGCTGAAGTATTTTATGAAATCATTCAAAGTTTCTGCAAAGAAGATCGCAAACAACTTCATCTTACTTCTAATAGATTTTGCATGCTGGTTGTTAAGCGTGCCCAGTGCGTGGTTGGATAATTTCTGTTTTGACTTGACCATACCTGTCCATTTTTTCAGATCCAGCATGGCCGTCTCGAATCTTTTCAGAGCGTTGAGTTTCCGGGACTCACATCCTTTAAGTGGACTGTTCCAGTGAAAAATGTTGCTCCGTTGACTTCATTCGACACGCTGACAATCATCAAGGAGGGAAGCGATATTGTGCTCAGTGGACTGATCGGGGAAAATGGCAGTATGTCTTTTAAATTATACCGATGCTTGATTATTCACATTCTTCAGAGGAGATGCTCGCCATACGCCAGATAGTTCTGAAGGAAGGGGAGCAGTTTCAAACTACTCCATTCAGTCGAGCCCGCAATGGTGATGGTGATTTGGAAGTGAAAGGAATGAAGTTTGGTGGAGCTCATCTACTCGCTGTTCGGGGCCTCTAGAATGTCAAAAGAATTACCGTTGGTTTCACGTTGTTGTGTGATCATGAAATAAAAAAAATTTTGTTCTGTTTGGCTTTCTTTTTGTGGCTTTAATTGTTGTTTCAGTAGTGGTGTCACCGTCTACACTTGGTGAACCAACCAACCTGGAGTGCTGGTTTATCGGCGGTGAGTGCAAATACGAAATTTCTGAATTTCAGCCACGGCGAAAGTCCGGAATTTTTGTATAGATTCGGGTTGAAACAACTGATTTCCACTCGAAAATTCTGGATTTTCGCCGCGGTTGAAATCCGAAGTTTTTGCCTACCGCCTGTTTCGGTACGTGACACAACTTCGCCGCGACCGTTATTTCGTCATTCGGTATGGTTTTGCTTCATTCTGGGTTACTGACTACTCTGGATAGAATTAATTACATTTCTTATTTTACCCGCTGTAGTATTTTATGAAATCATTCAAAGTTTCTGCAAAGAAGATCGCAAACAACTTCTATTTTACTTCTAATATGCATGCATCCCGATCAGCAGCTGGCTGACTGGCCAGAGATCCCACGACAAGTGGGACAACTATTTTTAAAGAACTCCGTCTCATTCCCATACACACCAAGTGTTATCTAGCTGCTGCTAGGTGTGAGACAGACACAAAGCCTGGCCTAATATATCCACTGACACCAGGATGTGTATCTTTTGCATCTGAGGAAATACTCCATCAAAAATCTTTGTCCAATGAATTGCAGGTAAAAGGGCAGGGGCTTCTAATCGGATCGGAGCTTCTAATTTAATTATTGACTTTAATATTTAATCTCTAATAGACGGGCCGACCCGTCTATTTTTCAACCTCCCTCTGAGGGGGCTCGTCTATTAAAGATGGCCCGTCTATTTTTCGTTGCATGAAAATTTCATTTCCGAAAAGAATTGATCCATGAGAATCGATCAAAATTTCTAACAAACTTCCTCGCATTTCCAAATTTTGATCTTTTTCAAATTTAACCATACATTTTGTCATAGTTCAACATATGGAAAATAAAAAAAATAATTTCAATCAGAGAAATAAACTAAAATTGCTTGCAAGAAAGTATCTTCTCACGCACAGCGCATTTGTTCAGATCGTCGTATCACAGTTATCATAGTCCTGTTCGTGAAGTATTCAAAAATATATATTTAAACTTCTCAAAAACTTAACTTTTTCTCAAAAAATTTTGTCGAAAATCTAGTTTGTTCTATACTGGTCAATAATATCATAAAATCAAAAGTCATACTTACTATAGAAAACTATAGCGCCATTTTGTGTCTGTGGTCTGTCGCAAAAAAATTTAGGGGTGTTCCGCCATTCCTATCAACATTCTGTAAACACCATTTGATTCAGCGTGGTCGATTTACTGTTTGAAAAAATTATCAAAAGTTTTGGGTGTCTTACCCAAAAAAAGTTACAGCCCTTTCAAAGTTTTGTCGAAAACCACAGGGGGCATTTGGGCACCAATGCTTTTGGGGTGCATTTTAGGTTCATGGGTTCAAATCCCGGTGGTAGCATGCATTATGATGTAAAACAACAGTCGTAAAACTCGTATTCTCTACGCACTATCGGCGCCAGCCTATACAAGTTGTGTCAAAAAAACTTGACCACCTAAAAAAATTGGTGTACGTAACACCTTGCCTGGCCGATTTACGAATTTTTGGGCCCTACCCCTCAGAAATCTCCAATTCACTTGGGACTAATTAATCAATTACCTACGACTTCAGCATAACTTTATTTACTATTATTTTTTTGAGCTGTCTTCAGAGGCAAAGCGGCTATATTGAACTTAACCCCCACCACTCAATTCAGCTTGGGGGACCAAGGCAATTTTTTAAATATTTTTCAATACCAATAATTATTTTGCATAAAAATGATATTATTAAAATATTATTTATCAACTTACAAATAAAATTGAAAAAACGCTGCTGACCTGTGGAACTTGAAAGAATTGCAGATAAAGCGACGAAATAATAAAGGCAGGAAAACCAACGGCTTTTATTGCGACACAACGGAATCGGACAGACGAAAGCAGTTCGAATTTCTTCTTTTCTGATTTTTGCCGTTTCCTAAAATTGTCAGAGAATAAACACAGCTAATATGGCATGACAGTCGTAAAAATTTGTAAATACAATGACACAAAAAAATTATAAAAAAAAAGTTGGAAAAATTAAGAGTGGTCAAATTTTTTGACACACCCTGTATGCAGCATAGCGTCATCCCCATACTCTAGTCTTACTAATCAAAGCACTGAAAAAAATAGACAAGGAAGGTCAAAAAAATTTTAAAAGGCTAAGTTGTGCAGAGGGAATTTCCGAAAAGCATGTCTATTTTTAATCACTGGCACAAAACAGTGAGAAAATTGATGTTAGGGGAAGAAGTCTACATTTTATTTTGTTTGCTTTGTCACTTTTTAGTATTTTCTACTTTGTTACTACACTTTCTGCTCTCTCCCAAATACCCACATATAAAACTGGTCAAATAGACGTATGTAGCAAACCATTTTTCTTACAATTTTTCGTATTTTCCTAACTATTAAACGAGACTTTTTTACTGCCTTCAAACTTTCTGACAACGGAACCGATCAAACTGTACGATTCAATTCAAAGATTCTGATAATGCCATCTTGTAGAGCATAGTCGATTTACTATATCAAATTTTAATATTTTTTGCTAACAGACAGAAAAAATCGAATATGGAGAGTCGAGAAAATGTCAAATTAGACCAAAATGCCTTGGTCCCCCTGTGGATTTCGAAAACATACTTTCTACAGTCAAGTCTTTATATAATTACACCCCACAAGTTCGATCCCCAGCTGCGTCAGACACCTTTTTTTCAACATACCGGCTCAAAATAGTGTCGAACCCTGCTAAGGATCGAACTTTTAGGGGTGTCACCATACCAAAGATAGATTATGAACAAATACCGTATTTCCTCTAAAGAGCCCCCCCCCATCTAATAGAGCGCCCCGCCCCCTCATTTTTTGACTAGAACTTCAGAGTTAGGGCCATTTTCGATTGACAATTTCAAAATTTTTGGGCATCCGAAACATAAAGCCTCCTATTAGAGGAAATACGGTATGTTTTTAAGAACCCACAGAGGGATCAAGGCAGTTTGCGGCTAGATGTTTCTCCAGTCTCCAGATTCGATTTTTTGTGTCTGTTAGCAAAAAATGTTAAAATTCTATAAAGTAAATCGACTATGCGCTACAAGATGGCATTGTTAGAATTTCTGAATCGAATCGTACAGTTCGATCGGTTCCCTTGTGCGTGCTTCGACTATTGTTAAACATTATAAAAATAAGCAAAATGGTGCAATACAAGCTGACTTACTTTGATGCACGAGGATTGGCAGAAATGTCTAGGTGAAATTTTTATAGAGTTTAATTTTTTTGTTCTTTTTGGAAGGTTTTATTTAATTTTTTTTGAATGAAATAAAATATATAGTTTCATTGAAATTAATTGTATTCCAGATGCGTTTTGCACTATGCTGGAGTGCCTTTTGAGGATGTGCGTATTAGTTTTGAAGAATGGCCTGCATTGAAATCTAGTAAGTGATTTTTCAAGTTGCTTTCTAGGGGTTTCCAGGGTCTCGAATCATTTTCTGGAAATCCAAATCGTCTGTTTTTTAAATTTATCGTCAAAACTATTTTTTGGTAAATTATAGAAGAGTTGCATTCGGTCGGTTTTTTTTGAATCAGTCAGTTTAAAAAATCGGTATTTCTAAGCCAAGTTTTCGGTTCCCATTTTTTTCAAATTTTTTCGGTCGGTTAACCGACATGTTGGGGTTTCCCTGTTTTTCGAAACCCGGTTTTAGGTTATAGTTTACTGGCCAAAAAATCGGTTTTCGATTAGCGGACGGGATCTAACCCTGATTTATAGAGCGAAAACTGGATAATACCTTTGATTCAAGAGCACCTCGGGTCGGTCTCTGTTGTAATAAATACTTACAAACAAAGTATAAAAAACAAACTTCAAAGTGGGCAACTACCGTATTTTCTCTAATAGAAGCCCAGTGTCTAATATTAGGTTGTCTCAAAAGTTCGCACCGCGTTGCCTTGGTCCCCCCCTGTTGAAAATTTTGTACAGTTTTAAAAAGTTCTCTGTGTTTATTTTGCAATGTTTTTCAGTTTTTCGTTTATTTCATCATATTGTTTATTGTTTTTAGATGGATAGCAATCATATTCGCCACGTTATGTTGTTTTTGTTTGATTCTGGGCTGAATAGAACGGATGCTGCAAACAAAATCTGCGAAGTTTATGGCGTCGATACGATCAAAGCTTGGGCGTGCCGCAAATGGTTTTCTCGTTTCAAGGAAGGGGATCGAAGCTTAGAAGACAAACCAAGAATGCTTTGTTTTGAATAAAATTTGAAATTTTGCTTTATTTGAACGTTTGACTTTTGAGACAACCTAATATAAGCCCACCCCCAGAGGGGTTGAAAAATATAAGCCCATGGGCTTCTATTAGAGAAAATACGGTAGTTTGACTCACCTTGTAGAGAACCTATTTTCGTTTTCTAAATTGCATCAAAAACTTTATAACTCCTTGAAATCGGGCAAATTAATGCTAAAAAAACTAGAATTTTTTTATTACAGAAGTAGCATTTGGACGACTGCCAGTACTGGAAGTGGACGGTGTCCAGATCCCACAAAGTTTTGCTTTTGCTCGTTTTTTGGCTAGAAAACACGGTAGGCAGCCTATTTTACAATTGAATTTTAAAAAATTAAGCAAAATTTTTGTGTTCAATCGAAATTCTTTTTAAAGGATTGGCCGGCAAGACTGACATTGAATCAGCTTTGCTTGATGCGGTAGCTGATCTAAACAAAGATTTCCACAATGAAGTTTTTGGCTATCTGATGGTGTTGGCTGGACGAAGGGAAGGTGACAAGGTAATAATTTAAGCGCATAACGTTTACGGTTTTATTTGTTTCAAATGAAAAAAACCGAAACGGCAAAAAGTGAATTTTTTGAAAAAATTGCCTTGGGCCCCCTGTTGTTTTGAAAACGCCAATAAGTGAGGTTTCAAAACAGCATGGGAACCAAGGCAATTTTTTTCCAAAAAGCACTTTTTGCCGTTCCGGTTTTTTTTTCATTTGGAAAAAAACCGGTAATGTCTCTTTACCATAATTTATCTACAATCGCAAATGACTCCCCGAGAATCGGTATAAGGTCCGGCACTTTTTACCATATGTAAAGTCGTCCGGAAAGTTCATGTATTAATATCGAAAGAACTTTTTTTTAACATTATGTTTTTGGCTAAATTAACCTTGACCCCCACCAGTCAATTAATTTTTTTTTATTCAATAATTATAGATAAATAAATAATTTTTAAGAAGAACCCTGACCGAAGAACCCCTACATTCGCCAAGGGTGACTGTGTGGGCGTGTATTGACCACTATGGTGTCGTTGGCCCTTCATATTTGATGGGAACGTTAGTGCTCAGCGATATTTGGTGATATTTGCTATGTAAAATCGTGTGACGAAAAGCTTTACCACTGCGCCATGCAGACACGTCTAAAAATCTTTATCGTACCTTTTTCGGACGTTTTGAAAAGCCGTGGTGTAGGAATAATTAGGGTCGCAAGGCAAAAAAGTCATCTTTGGTCAAAAATATTTTTTTTCCTAAAAGTGCTTTCCCAATAAAAAAATCATGTTTCCTATCGATTTAAATCGATTAATATTACCATAAAAATGCTTAAAACGCGATTTCGGGAGAAGCACAAATACCGTATTATCTCTAATAAGCGCCCCGGGGCGCTTACCGTATATTCTTTATTAAAAGACCGTGGTCGTTTATTTTTCAACCCCTCAAAAATCGGAAAAATTCGGTGTCAATCTCGAGATTTTTGGGTTAAAATTTGAAATCTAAAAAGTGGAATCGCTAGAGCTCGTGAGAGTTACGAAAACGCAAAAAACAGATTTGCAAAATATTTACTCTAGGCTGAGATATAGGTCCTCAAAGGGGTCGTTTATTAGAGTGTGGTCGTTAATTAGAGAGTGGTCTTTTATTAAAGAATATACGGTATTTTTCAATCCTCCGAAAATCGGAAAAATTTTGGGTCGATCAATCGAAAATCCAAAAAGCGGAATCGGTAGAGCTCGTGTGAGTTAAGAAAATGCAAAAAACGGCTTTGCAAAATATTTGCTCTGCCCCGAGACATAGACCCTCAAAGTAGAGGGGGGTGGCGCTTATTAGAGAGGGGGCGCTTATTAGAGATAATACGGTAGTGTAGTCCGGCCAAGAAGGCTGTTTCCAGGACGCACTTTACAAGGAAGTGTTTGTGCCGGCTGCTGAAAAACACTTTCCTCTTCTAAAAAAAGCTTTGGCTGATTCCGGTAGTGGTTTCTACGGCAAATCAGGTGTCTCCTGGGTGGACTTCCATCTGGCTTCCTACTTCCTGACCATCCAGAATTTCGCTCCAGATGAGACAAAGAAGCATCCAGAGCTAGAGAAACATTGCGAGCGAGTCCACGCTTTGCCACAGCTAAAAGAATACTTCGCCAACCGAAAAGATACAGAATTCTGAAGAATTTATAAGTGATATGAGGTTTTTTAAATAAGCCAGTTTTAGAACACAACTTTAAGAAGTTTTAATCAGCGTCAACTTTATTACTTGATCAAATAAAAATGCTTACTATTTTCTAAATTACTGCTTGCTTACTACTGTACAATACAGCCCATTTCCCTATCTTTTACTTGCTTTTGTTTTGACTTGAGCTCAGGGGGCCAGATTTAATTTTGCTAAAAAAAGAATGATGATAAAAAAGACACATTTTTAGCCGAATTTGAAGTACTTTGCTTCAATAGTGTGGTCCCAGATATCGAGAGGCAGCCGATTTTGCCGATTAACCAAAGGCTAAAAATGAGAACAAAAAGGGTATAATTGAAGCCAGAACATAAGGAGGACAACAAGCGTTTGTATTCAACGGACCTCCTCCAATAAATAGATTCCATTTATATCTTCAAGGAACCTAATTAAAATTAATCTAATTCTACAAGGTATTGAAAAATAAACCGGCTGATCCGTTTAATAACTGGTGTAGCAAAAGTTCTGCAACACTTTCATAGTTAATGTTTTAAAAGAAAAGTTTATTAAACAAAAATTCCAATTAATAGGTTTTGTTACCGTATCTTTGCTCTTGTAAATGGTATATAAGACATTCTTGGCTCCAAACACCTGTCAGTACACTTCTCGAAGTTGACGAGCATTTTCATAATTTCAACTGGTCAAAAGTTTAATTCGGGGTTACCTTTTAGGCTTAGCTTTTTAGCGCTTTAACAACATCTTTGAACTATGTTGTAGGCTCGCAATTTTCTTGGGGGCATACCCAACTTGCGATATGTTGCAAATTCCGATGCATGTCCGACCTAGTGACAGAAGTACCTCGCAAGGGTACAGTTCCACTGGACCACTGAAAATTTTTGGATCGGCTTCCCTCCTGGAGGTAGCCCTTATGTATAGAATTGTATATGGGGCCTACTATATCATGTGCCTACACTACTATGTACACCCTTCCCCAAACCCTTGCAATGAGGAGCAAGGTGGGTCTTTGGCCGCGAAGCGGCCAAACATAAGGTTTGTTACAATATCATTCATTACATGCAATCTGGGTATGGAATCTGAAAATGTTCGGCCGCTTCGCGGCCAAAGATAAAGTAGGCCCCATATGCAACTCTATAATGGATCTACAAGAAAGCAGAAAGTGTAATGGTCTTACCGATATTGTTTTCCAAAATAGTGTTGTCCGTGATGGCGACTCCTGACCATTCTGCTTGACATAACCTCTCTTGTAGACTAGCTAGCGATTGACTTTCTGAATTGGGTAACCTAAAATATCAGTGTGATATTAAACCATAAATAAGTTAAAGTTCTTTTCACAGAAAAAATTCCTACCCCAAGCAATGCAAGGATCGGCGATACGCAACATCTGGATTGTAGCCTTGTTCAACTTGACGAACACACCATTGTTGATCCGATGAAGGCGGATAAGTTGAAGCACTTTACGTGGACGACGATGGATCTTGTTGATACCACGAATTCATACCACAAATGCAAGCTTGGGTTCATCAAGAACATAGTGGTTGCCAGCCTTCTCGGTTTCACGCTTCAATGCCAAATCCGCCTTCTGCTGCTTGCGGTATTCCACCAGGTATTGCTCAGCGCGCTTGAAGATTTCAGCTTTCTTCTCCTTGGTGACCTGCAATTATGAGAACAATTATTTCGCATACTAGCTCGAATACTAGGAGCTGTTGAACAAACCAACCTTCACCTTGTTCTTCAGAGCACCGGCATGTAGCAGCACGGATCTTTCTACGCTTAAACAACATCTCCGACACAGTGGGAGGTTTCATTGTTCTAAGGAAATCAATTTGAATAGAAGACAAATCTAGCTGAAAAACAATAAAACTTACTCAACTATTTTGACTTAGATGAGCAAATAGGAGCTAAGTTCACGAAAAGCTGCAAAACAGTAAATTTAGTGTTATGTTTATGTTTCATCCCAACTAAATTGAATAATTAGTTGGCCGATTGAAAGGGGCATGCCCACGCTAATAAGAGGTGGTGCCCGCCAATTCAAAAATTTTTCCTAATCATTGAACTTCTGTACGAATTTTTCAACTTGGTTTCTAACAAAACGAGGCCTAGAATTTAATTTTAGGAATGGTTTTGTTAGATACCAAGGGATGATTAGGAAAAAATTTTGAGTTCCCGGGCACCACCTCTTATTAGCGTGGGCATGCCCCTTGAAAGCTGAAAATTTTTGCCGGCCGAGACAAAAAGTTTTACCTTTTGGTCGAAAAGATTTCAGCCAAACTGACAACCCTAAATATTTGTTTTTCAAAAAATGTGGCAAAATGTCTTCTTATGGTTGCATCTTGCAGCTGAGTTTCATCATTGTAAATTAGGAGGATCAATCAGTGTTTCCGAAAATAACACTTAACACTTTGCATTTAGCACTTTACACGGTAACCGGACAATTTGCACTCTTAGCCAAATATGTCGCGCGACATTTTGCACTAGAGTGCAAATTGTCGTTATATATTTGTCGCGCGACAATTTGCACTCTAAGTGTTTTTTGTCACGCGACAATTTGCACTCTAGCGTTTTTTGTCGCGCGACAATTTGCACTCTAGCGTTTTTTGTCGCGCGACAATTTGCACTCTAGTGCTTTTTGTCGCGCGACAATTTGTACTCTACCGCTGTTGTTCTTTGTGAAATTTTGAGTCCCCTCATGTATGCTATGTATTCTTTTGTATCGCTTATTTCAGAAATTAGGCATGTCAAGTAGTAGCGAATCAGAAACCGATGAGGAGCTTAGCTATCTGGAAGCGCAAGTGATCGAGCATAATGACGTGAGCAGGACCGGCAAGCGAAATGTGTGGGCGAATGGATTTTCATATCTCCATAAATCTGTACGCTGTTTTATCTTACTATATGTTTAAAGCCGTTTTAATTATAGAATAGCACAAGGATCAGCGGTGTTTCTTACTACCACTGCAGTTATTCTCGTCCAAATCGTCGGGGTGCTCAAAAGCGTTGCAAGGGCAAGGGATTTACAAGAACTGGCCAAGATTCACTTTTCGTTACCAAGCATCATTCACACAATTTTGTTAGCAATCCTTTGGAGTTTGAGGTATACTTGTATATTGATGCTGCTGGTGTTAATTGGACAATTTCTAGAATCTGCCCAGGCGTCTGCAATTTTGTCAATCTTTCCTTACCTACTGCCAGTCTGTTGCGTTTTCCATCTTTCCCAAACGATACAGAAGCGGGCTCGAACTCATGGACTGGCAAAATATTATGCAAATGACGACCTGAAGGCGTGGATCATTCTCTTCTCCATAGCCTTGATGTACTTCTCGGCTATGGGGCGTTGGTGAAGGAGCACAAAAGACTGGTTCAAACGGGGGCAGCTTCAGCTCTTGACGACAGAAGAATCGAAGGTTGGTATCGAAGGTTGGTGTAAATGTGATTTCTATGTACGGAATTTCAGCATTTCTCAAGTACATTCGTGAAACGTTCGTCTACAGGGGTGATATCGAGCATGGCCACCCACCTCTCTATCCAGTCGATCGTTGGAATGTCAGCGAGCACATCCTGCGACAATGACCGGTGACAAACAATGGTGTTGAAACATGGAATCGAGAATACAACGCACATTTTCCGGGAGGGGGAAAGGCAGACCGCAGTGAAGTGATTCGTCATCAGACGGATGAGGAGGAAGCAATTCGCCACGCAGTTGTGAGGTTAGTTTACTTAATATTTCTTATTTAACTATTACCTATTGCATGCTTGTTGCTTTAGGCATGAAGAGAGGCCAGAAAAGAATTTCCGCAACGTTCGACACAAGCAACAAGAGTCTGAGGAACGAATCCATGCACTGGTCTTCGAGTGGAGGGAGAAGTCCGCCCTTGCCTGGCAAACCGACGAAGCGCTTCTCGATCATCTGCAGTCCATTCAAGAATCTCTTTGGTATGCGAAAGGAAGAAATCCAGATGTGGATGAAGTTGAGGAATCGGATGTCGAGGATGAGGATTGAATATGTTATGATTAGTTGTTATTATTGTTCGGAGTTTCAATAAAGATGGCCAGGCATTATATTGGATTTGATCACTTAGAGTGATAAAAAGCGCTAGAGTACAAATTGTCGCGCGACAAAAAGCGCTAGAGTACAAATTGTCGCGCGACAAAAAGCGCTAGAGTGCAAATTGTCGCGCGACAAAAAACGCTAGAGTGCAAATTGTCGCGCAACAAATTCGGCTAAGAGCTATTAATGTCGCGCAACAAATTTGGCTCAGGGTGCAAAATGTCGCGCGACATATCTGGTTAAGAGTGCAAATTGTCCGGTTACCCTTTACACGTAACTTTTTTCATATATTTTGTTTTCTTATCTCAGATGTTTTTACACTGTTTTGTAGCTGAGATATTTCTCTAACGCCTTAGTTAAAAATAATTTTTGACAAAATTACACAAAGTGTTTAAAAAGAATCAAGTGTTAAGCGTACATTAGGTTTTCTTAAACACTTGATGTGATTTTCTCAAAATTTTTGAACTGGTGTGTTTGACCACTCAAACGATAAAGAAAAAAAATTAGCTACAAAACGGTGTAAAAACATCTGAGATAAGAAAACAAAATATATGAAAAAAGGTACGTGTTAAGTGTAGAATGCAAAGTGTTATGTGTCATTTTTGAAAAAAACTGGGATCAATAATAATTTACACCGTTTTTTCATTTATTTATCGTATTTTTCAATTCATTTATCGTATTTTCGTCATGTTATTTACAATCATTTTCAACCTAGCTGAATGATATGAAATCTTCAACCACCAATTTGTTGGGCCAGGGTGACGGCAATTTCGACGAGGCCGAAGTTCGTGGAGTAGGTTTCATCTTGCTTTTCAATTGCTGTTGCTTAAAACTGTCTCAACCGAATTTGTAAGGCAATACGGAAATGAGGCCAAGTTTAGTTTGAAAAGTTTATTACACAAGATAAGACCCAAGCGTTGAGTGTGTATGCATGTCCAAGTGGTAACGCTGTAGCTTTTGCAATAACATAATCTAGGGTTCGATTCCGTCTAGGATTGCAGTGATTATTAACTAACAGATCCAACGCTGATAGATTCATGATGATTTGATGTATGAGCAATCTCCTTAATTTTTGCAATTTGTATACGCTTTATTTGTTAAAAAAATTTAATGATGCAAAACCATATTATTTACAAACATTAGCCATAAGCACTCTAAATAAATAAGACTAGAACTGAGAAGAATATTGCTCATCCCCATTTCTATGCTGAAATATATGTTCCAGACGTCGTTGGGATGGTCCAACGCCACTTTCTTCTGCTCTCCCACCATCAGTAGTTGATTCAGAGCCAGATGCATTGGGTGAAACCTGAATATTTCTTATAAACCTATGCAGGGCTGCAACTTCAACTTTTTCAAGAGGAGAGGATAATTACTTCTATGCCCCCTCCCAAAATTGCTGCTCTGAACCTATGATCAGTGTTTTCAAAAGTCACACTATCACACTTGGGTCACACCACCGACCTTTTTATTTGAGATTTTGTTTTCTTATCTCAGATGTTTTTACACCATCTTGTAGCTGAGATTTTTCTCTAATGATTTTGTTGTTAGACACTCAAGTTAAAAATAATTTTTGACAAAATCACACCAAGTGTGACCTTAAAGTCACACTTTTCATGAAAAGGTGTGACTTTAAGGTAACACTTGGTGTGATTTTGTCAAGAATTATTTTTAACTTGAGTGTCTGACAACCGAATCAATAGAGAAAAATCTCAGCTACAAAACGGTACAAAAACATCTGAAACCCGGAAATAAAATTTCAGATAAAAAGCTCGGTGAAGTTAGTGTGACCTAAGTGTGATAGTGTGACTTTTGAAAACACTGCCTATGGTCCAAGTGCCTATTTTTGAAATTCAAAAACAATTATCATTCAAAATCGTGTTCTTGGCATTGTGTTTTTGACCCATTTTTTGCAAACCACTTCAACCACCCAATTCGTAGCGGAGATGAGCTACAAAGTATATGGTCCGTTGCCCTGAAGCAGTCTGCAAAGAGTGGGTCAAAACTCCAATGCTACAAATACGATTTTGAATCAGGGTGTGGAGTTACTTGAGAAAACATGCTAACTTGCCTTTTTTCGTCCAGCTGTGCCAAACACCGAGTCCCTCCTGTGCTCCAATGCCTTAATTGTGCTCTTGCGCAGGGTAAGTCTGTTCGCCCTATCTTCTGACTCATCCGCTTCTTTGCTAGAAAGGGCGAAAAATCGTTTTTTGAAGGCTGCATCCAAGGTCTCAGTCTCGTTTTTCATTCTTGAACGTCGAAAAGATTCCAGGTTTTGCACCTTGGAAATATTAAGTTAATTTTTTGTTAAGTTTCTGTTAGTTTCACTCACCACTCTTCTCCGACTCACTTTTTTCGCTTCTTGCTGAATAAAAAAATTAAGAGTTTTTATTAAAGGGGCATGTTCGTGTGCGATGAAACACAATTTTCAAAAAAAGGAAAGGCGCGAACCAGGCGTGCCAGAGATTTGAAAAAGATTTGAATTTTGTGTTGGAAAATTCGCAAAGTTTTTTCTCTCCCACTTGCATTTTTCTGTTTTGGTGTTTGTTCATATTTATGTTTCTACGATTTTTCAGGGTTGTCCGTCCCTTCATCAGAGGTTTTCTCTACTGGGTCAAAACGCTAGATTGCCTTCACATTAGATAAGTCTTTTCATATTGTTTTCGCCGTCGTCTTCTTTGTGGTTTTTTTCAGACTCTTTTTCCGTCGTCATTGGCTTTTCAAGCTCTGGTCGCTCTAAGAATCGGTCAGAAACTGGTGAATCTTTATCGTCTTTCATTTTTACGGTGATCTTTTACTTATCATTGTCGTTCCTATTCTTTTATTTCAATAAACAAAATCATCATGATCAAATTGTATTTCTGAGTCTGTTTCGGTGAAATTTTCTTCCATAAAATGTCCCTCCTCGATTGTGCTAAAGCCATCGTAGAGCTCTTCCATTTCTAGGTAGTCGGTGCTCGTGGTTTTCCTTCTCTTGACTGCTTCATCAATTTGCTTTTTACTTTCTTTTCGGCTATGCCACCTTTTGACTTTGAATGCACTTTTCGGACAGATACAACAGTTCTGTCGCCCCTAAGTTCTGCTTTCTTGTTTTCATTGAAATGCATAACACCTAGTTGAGTGCGACCAATAAAACCTCTTTTGGAACTAAATTTGAACCTTTTAGACTGCTGGTTTGTTTTTCCTATAACAAATTAAATTTACTAGAACTTTCTCTTTGGTCGGTAAATATTTGCAATTGAATGGAAAGATTCGACAGAGCATGTGCTATTAGACCCATTCAATCTGCTAATATCTGATAAGAAAATATAAAATAAATACTCCAGGTGGAATTATTTTAGCTCCCGGTATAACGCCCACTATTTTGTGACCACGCCTGACGAGATCACCGTTAGAGAAATGGCTGTAACACACAATGACTCTTTGGCCTGGCGAAAGTGCATCATAATTTTGACTTCATAATTCTAACATCACTCATAGAAACACGTACACCAAGAGCGCTACCCACTTTTTTCTGGCATACAGGACACACCATTTATAGCAAAGTTGTTTGATTGATAAATCTAAGAAAAGAATAAGATAACCTACAAAAAAATCGAATCACTGCAAAAAATCGAATCACTGCAAAAATCGAATCACTGCAAAAATCGAATCACTCCCAAAAAACTAAGATGATTACAAAAAAGTAAACAGGATATAGTGAAAAATGCCAGAGTGCATTCCAAAGTTCTTTATTTTACAGTACATTTCACAACTATCGAAGCAAGTATAATATGAATAGAGATTAGATACATAGATGCTAGCAATTGTAATTCGAAAATCAATGACGACGGCAAAAGAATCTAAAAAGACCACAAAGAGGACGACGGTAAAATTTTTAATGAAAAGACTTATCTAATCCGAGCACAATCTACCAGTTTCTGACTCTCTATTTGCTCCTTAGATCATCCAAAGCATGAGAAACCGAAATTCGTCAAGAAGATCTGAAGAAAACTAAGAAGACAACGACGGCAAAAGCCATCTTTAGACTTATCTGAAGATTTTTATGTGATGATGAATCTTATCTGGTGACGAAAAGACAGGATCTAATAGCACTCAGATTATGCAAAGCTTGAAAAGCCAATGACGACGGCAAAACAGTCTGGAAAAAACCACAAAGAGGACGACGGCGAAAACAATATGAAAAGACTTATCTAATGTGAAGGCAATCTAGCGTTTGGACCCAGTAGAGAAAACCTCTGATGAAGGGACGGACAACCCTGAAAAATCGTAGAAACATAAATATGAACAAACACCAAAACAGAAAAAGCAAGTGGGAGAGAAAACTTTGCGAATTTTCCAACACAAAATTCAAATCTTTTTCAAATCTCTGGCACGCCTGGTTCGCGCCTTTCCTTTTTTTGAAAATTGTGTTTCATCGCACACGAACATGCCCCTTTAAACTGACAGTTGTAGCCTGCTACCAGTATTTTAAGAGTCTCGTTATTCAAAAAAATATTTCCCATTTCATTGTTCTTTCAAATTTCTTTACAGCCCTCTTCAAAAAAAACATTGAGATTTTTTCAAAAAAGTTATTAAAAATATTTGTTAAATTTTTTCCTGTTTTTTTTCTCATTTTAGTGCTGCTTTTACTAATTATTTTATCATTTGTACTTTTGTTAGTTTTCGTTAATTGGAGGCAACGAAGCAAGAGGATCGCAGACATTATAGATTTTAAATTTTTTGAGGTCCATCAAAAAACAGTCATTTAAAGGATCCAGTGGTTCGAAAAATTCACAACAACGGCTATCCAAATAGATTTGAAAGCCACAAAATGGACATGGACTGGGATGCGCGTAGGTGGCTACGCAAAATATTCAAAAAATCTTGGTTTTCGAGGCACCCTGTATTTTTATCTGAAAAAATTAAAAACTAGATTTGGCTGTAATTGGAGGTGACACAGGGTGCCCGATTATAAACGCCCGATCAAATTTTGACCATAACTTTTTTTAATTTTGGCGAGATCTTTTATTCGAAAGAGCAGCTCCTAGGCAAGCGAATGACACCACATTTTTAATGTTGACATGTTTTTTTGTTAAGAATTTTGCATTTAAAAAAATGTGTCTTTTCAGATGTCATACTCGCCTCAGCAACGATCCCAGTGCGTCGAATGGTTCATCCAAGAAGGCAGGAGCGTCACAAGCTTTCAGAAGAGATATCGGCGAGTATTTAGGATAAATGGGACAACGCCGGATACCAAGAAAATCAAGCAATGGTACGTCAAGTTCCAAGAAGGCGACCTTAAGAACAAGAAGCGAGTCGGAACAAAGGTTTTTTGTGCTTTTTCTTCGTTTGTTTCATGGTTTCTTTCAGTACGCTCGAACGCCAGAGAAGACAGACGAAGTCGTTCAGCTCTTTCAAGCCCAGCCTCATGCAGGCATTTGTTGGAGTAAAAACCAGGAGGGAATGCCGTCAAGAATGTCCATCCAGCGAATTCTGACGGAGGCCAAGTTCCTTGGATTTGTTAGTGTTTTGAATAGAGTGTAATTGGCATTTTTGGTGTCATTCGCTTGCCTAGGAGCTGCTCTTTCGATTAAAAAAAGATCTCGCCAAAAGGCGGGAATTAAAAAAAGTTATGGCCAAAATTCAATTATAATGGGACATCCTGTACTTCTCCTACTATTCCTAGGATATTTATTTCTAGAATTTTTTATTTTCCAGAAATTTCGCAGTTCAGGAACTACACTTTCACATTTTTTGCAGAAAGATGATTTTTTGCCCCTAATTAGGTAAATTAAATAAAAAATTTCTACTCCCACCTTCCTCTCCTGACTCATAGCCTCGTTGTTCATGCCGCGGATGGCCTGCAATTCTCTAGCGATCTCTACCGCATTCTGCACCACCAATTCATCTTCACTCAATTTATCTGTGGGCTTTCTAAAGCAGAACAGTGGAGTGCTAGCAATAATGTGGGCAAGGGTGCCGAAACGGTGCATCAACATGGCCAAAAACTAAAGTTTATTTAAATTTTCAAAAATTTTAGTCAAAAATCGAAGCAAAAAATACTTGAATGATCAGAATAGACATGAAGAAAACCAGAAACACAAGACCAATAGGCTCCAGTTGAAGGCGTGTCATCACCCAAATCTCTTCCCGACTGTCTGAAATGGGTGTTTGGGTGAATTTTTTTTTAAAAATTGGACCCTAGTAGGTGCATATGGGCTTGACATTTTGGGTTCTTGCGGGAAACGGGGTCAGGATTTTAGTACCTCTAAGATTCGGAATTGCCGCCAGAATCGCTACGGGATTTGGGAAAAAAAATCCTATGCAAATTTTGCTGGATTCCAAAAAAAAAAAATTTTTAATTTTCGGCATTTTTTGGGACATTGACTGAAACATTATTTTTTGGAATTTACTGTAGGCTGACGGAAAACGGGATGGAAATTTTGAAAATTATCGGGATTTTCTAAAATAGGATTCTCGTCCCGTTGCCAAGCCTCTAGTGCATTATCTAGTCTCAGTTTATCTGACACCTCAAGTTCGTTCCACCTAGGGTCCGACCTTTTTAAGCCAATTTTAAAATGTTTTCCATTTGTCTTTGTTTGTTTTAGTCCGAAATATCAAGGATTCTGTTTTGCCGATCTTTTCCCATCCTTACGTGCCATAAGACCCACGGCTCTCGTTTATCCGACACCTGATTTTTAAAAAGAGGTGTCGGATAAACGAAAGCGTCGGTCTTTATGGCAATGTCAAAGATTTGGGAAAACGTCGGCAAAATCAGAATCCTTGCGATATTCGACTAAACAACCAAAGAAAACTGGCAAAAGGCTTCAAAAATCGAGCTACTAAAAGTGTCGGACCCTAGGTGGGAACGAACTTGAGGGTGTCGGATAAACGGGACTAGACTGTATCCCAAGAATGCACCTGGTTTGTAAAAATTTACCGGAATTGCAAGGAATAATGGAGTGGTTGAACTTGGGTCCCAAAGGCCACTCAATGTGCAAACAATCCTTTTGCATTTGTAACACAAGCACAACAATAATGAACACTATGTTGATCATAAAGAAGGCTGAGCATATCTGCAATTTTGGATTAAGAGCCAAATTAATTTATAGCAAAGATTCAATTCCGACCTTGTTTCTTAGCTCTAGCAACCCTTTGCGAACTCGTTCTTGTTCTGCAAAATGAGAAAGAATTGAAAATTTTATGAATTCTTGCTATAGTCTAGAGTTTTTTGGTTTTTACTCGACAACCCAAACAATAATAGGGTTTGGGCAAATAGCCGGCTATTTTGAAATTGCTCGAACATGCTCGGTCACATGGCCGCCATGTACCCGGCCATATAGCACTGTAACTTTCAATCAAAAAGCTTTTTTTGGCGCTAGTATAGAATACCCCCCCCCAAATCAGACCTTCTAAAAATCGTTGTAACTAGGAACAACAAGCTTAGGCTTAGCACTTAGGCTTAGGCTTAGGGGTAGGCCAGCGTATGGAAGTTGTGACTAATAAGGCTTAGGGGTAGGCCAGCGTATGGAAGTTGTGACTAATAAGTGTTTACGCACTTTTCTGGGCTCTGGAACATATATTTGGGTGCTCTTTACTTAGGCTTAGGGGTAGGCCAGCGTATGGAAGTTGTGACTAATAAGTGTTTTACGCACTTTTTCTGGGCTCTGGAACATATATTTGGGTGCTCTTTACTTTATTCTATACAAGGGTCCTTTTTTCTAAAACTTTATTTTAAAAAAAAGTATATTTTTAAAACCTGTATAACCCTCGCCTGAACCTCTTTAACCTTTTAGAGGTGACGAGTTTACAAGAGGTTCTACTACAACGCTGTAAAGTGCCCCTAATGATTACTACTATATTACCTCTAATAAGCACCTCTTACTTTGAGGACCTCTCACTGTAACCCTTTGGTCACAGTGAGAGGTCGAAGTCGAAATCAAAAGAATTTCTCATTATTTTTCAGAAGATTTGAAAAAATAAATCGAATTGTGGTCCAATCAGAGGAAATACGGTATATTTTGTGGAAAAAATAGGCCTTCTAACCTTTGGAGTCGATGGCAATAGGCTGGAGGTACTTGTCAATCATCTCCACCCAGAATGCTTCCTCATCATTGTCTATGTAGTGTCTCTCAAACCTGCAAATACACACAGTTATCAAAAAAGGAGGCTGGAATGCACTATTACGCATTGGCCGTAAACCACTTGGAGAGGGTACTTAGATGTCTTATTATTCATTTTTACCTTGTTTTTATTACTGTAACTTGGCAAAAAGAGACTTTGAATGCATTTTATGATCAAGAGTCTTGCTCGGAATAGTGTCTAAGGTAAGTGAGTGCGCGCATCTCTGACCCATCAAGCTAAGCCCCCTGCTCCTCCAAAGGGGGCGCAGGGGGCTTGGTTGCTCGCGCACACCCACATACCTTAGACACAAATCACCCGAAAGTGACTCTGGATGCATGAAAAAAGCATGCATACCAGAGTTCCTTTATGCGGTAGGTCACAGTATTTGAAACTATGTTCAAATCTTATCTTTATTGGTCTTTTTCAGGTCAACAACCATCAAAACATAATGAATTCAATCAAGTTCTCCGCCGTTCATTTCATCGGGAAGTCCCCGCATATCCTCATCAAGATCATCTTCTTCCGGCGTCTGTGTGATATTTTCTGATGGATTGACATCTAAGTACCCTCTCTAAGTGGTTTGCCTTGGGGGACCAAGGCGAAAAGTCTAATTGTGGTCAAAAAAATTTTTCGAAAATGGTCGGCCCGCCCTAAAAACATGTTTTCTACACGTTTCAGGTGCTAAAACGTTGAAAAAACATGGTTTGTGGCCATTTACGGCCAGTGCGTAATAGTGCAGTTTAGCCAAAAAAGAATGCAAGTTAAAAAGTCAGACCTCCTGAAGACTTTATCACTCAACCATATTTCATTAGAAGCCTTTTTCCAGCTCTCATCTTTTTTCATTGCTAACTGGGATTGTTGGTGCAAGTCAGTGTCGTCGCCATTATCCTATATTACAATTTTTGCAAACGAACGTACTTTTTTCCATCAATTGCCCTGCCCAAAGTGACAGAATGTATCCAAAAAATATTTCTTTCATGTTTATTCAAAAATCATGGCCCTATGACCGCCCATTTTCCCGACCCTGGGTTATATGGTGTGGCATGAGTACAGTATAACATATACCTCAACTTTATATTTGAAAAACCGACATCTCATTTATTGCAGCCCAAGTTGAACTAGCAAATTAGGTATCCAAATACTCTATAAAATGGGTATTTTTTATGTCTGTATGATTTAAAGGGGGGAAGTATTAGCTGTTGGCTCAGTCCATGAGTTCGTGGGTGGTTATACGTAACAGACCATATTTATGTATGGGTTGCATAAATTTTTGATAAATGAGAATTGGCACTCAATTAATTGCTGGGTTTGAAAATCGAAATTTTTGCTACACAACTTACGATTTGAAACCCATCGGGTAATTAATAAATGATTAGGTTAATCCATAAATGATTAATTAAATTTAATTAACCGATGGGTTTCAAATCGTAAATTGTGTAGTCAAAATTTCGATTTGAAAACTAGGGTGGTGCACGGTCGGTTAGCCGAACCGGACCAGTTTTTGCCCAATTAACCGAAACCGAAAACCGGGTACGAAAAAATGCGGTTAACCGGAAACCGGGTACAACAAAATTCCGGTTAATTTACGACAAAAATAACCGAAACCGAGTTTTTTCGGTTAACCGACCGAAGCGAAACTAAAAACCGTAACCGAAAACCGGGTACGCCGAAATGCGGTTAACCGAAAACCGGGTAGTAATAAATTAACCGTAACCGCACCACCCTATTGAAAACCCAGCGACCCCAATTACCCCTAGAGATTGGTCAAACAAGCCGAAATAACTAGGGCGCCACCAGGTTGAATCGAACCTGTGCATCATTTTGGTCCATAAAACACAAACGCACATCCACTGCTCACCGAGACCACTTTTTCAAACTCAAGTAGCTTTTTTAGTCAATTTTCGGTCAAAAAATATTATTTCGTAAAATTTTTACATAGTTTTATTTTGCCCTTTCATTTTGTTAAAATTGTCAAAATTTGCAAAAAAAGTTGCTAAAAGCGTTACTTGATTTTCCTCCTCATCATCCGAATTTCTTGAATTGATCCTGCGGGAGGGGAAGTGTCCAGAAGTATTTCTGGCTCGAGAAACTCCCCTTCCACTCGTATCACCTTTGTTTTCTAGACGTTCTAGTTTTTGTGATATATCTTTGAGTCCTTCGTTGATTTTCCATATCTGGGGTGAAGTCTCCAGTCGATTGGGCCGTAGGCAACACATCTGAAGCATATTTTAGTTTAAAGGGGAGAAACTTCATACAGTCTAGTAAATTCGTTCCCACCTAGGGTCCGACACTTTTTTTAAGCCAATTTTTAAAATGTTTTTCCAGTTTTCTTTGGTTGTTTTAGTCCGAAGTATCGCAAGGATTCTGATTTTGCCAATCGTTTTTCCCAAATCCTTTTACGTTGCCATAAAGACCCACGGCTCTCGTTTATCCGGTGCGTATACGTTTCAGCACAAAACGAAATTTATTTCGTTTTGTGCTGAAACGTCATATATTTTAAATATCATTGGCGCCAATTCAAATTGTGTAATTTTTAAAGGTGCCATCAGCAATCAAAAAGACGACATTCAGCAGCCATTCGTAAATCTGTCTCTGAGCAGAACATGACCAGATCCATTTCAAACCATCTAGTCTATCCAGGTTCAGTGAAAATGACCTATCCAACCATTTAGTCAGGTATAGGGGCGAAAGATTGATTGAACCATCTAGTCTTCCATATACTTGCCTCATACGGGAATATATCCACTCTCTTATACTGGGGGCAAACCACTGAAAGTGGCTAATGTGACTCAAGGTTTGTATCACACATGCCGTAGCGTAAGAACTCAAGGCACCTCCGGGCTAAAACTACCGAAGGGCATCACTCCGCTCTCCTTACTCTACTGGGGGGAAAACAATGAAGGCACTCAGGACCATTCACTAGGGCAATTTTTACAAATAATAATAAAAATATTACTGCAATAATGCTCAATGTAATATAAAAACATCAAAAAATTACACAATTTGAATTGGTGCCAATAATATTTAAAATATATGACGTTTCAACACAAAACGAAATAAATTTCGTTTTGTGCTGAAACGTCAATACCCCGTTTATCCGACACCTCTTTTTAAAAATCAGGTGTCGGATAAACGAGAGCCGTGGGTCTTTATGGCAACGTAAAGGATTTGGGAAAAACGATCGGCAAAATCAGAATCCTTGCGATATTTCGGACTAAAACAACCAAGGACAACTGGAAAAACATTTTAAAAATGGGCTTACAAAAAGTGTCGGACCCTAGGTGGGAACGAACTTGAGGGGTGTCGGATAAACGAGACTAGACTGTATACGCATCGCCCCAGTCACAAGTTCGACTACCACTGGCTGCACACCTTATTTTTCCTCCTTTTATTTACAAGTTTGGTGTAAATATGATCCTCACACTCTTGTTTATTCACAACATCATCATCGCAAGCTTTCACACCTACTGGAGCTGATTCGCAGGCTCAAATGGCCCAAATTCCCAAAAATCGATGGTTTTTGGGGTTTTTCTTCGACTGGGTTGATTAATATTTTCTGACTTTTATCTACAAGTCACCCGTTTCATATATTAAAATGTAGCCAAGATTCTGGGCTTTTATTAGTGCTATCATACAGATAAAAAATAAACTCAAATCACGATTAAAATTCGAAAAACATTCAACAATGCCCAATTCCTTGCCATCCTACCCAGGGCTGTCCCAAAACTCTTCAATATTATTTTTGGAACTGACGTTTTTTCGCACAATTTGTTTGCATGATTATTTACAACCTTATACTCAAAATGTAGCTCTGCTTGTTGCCGTTATTTAGTATATGGATGTAAATGATCATGTAAATTAAAAGTGCAAAAAACGTCCGTTCCAATATAATACCGAAATTTTACCCCTTAACAGTACTATTTTCTTCCTTCGTCAAAGCTTCGCAAGTTACGTAATTTTCTGGAGTGATTTTGCTGTGAATTTTTTTATCTGATTTTTCATGAAATTCTGACTCTAAAAAGTTACTAAACACGTTGAGAAATGAAAAATGTGTAGAGGTTTAGGCTACATAAAATTAAGTACGCATCATTTTGGCTGGTTTCCTTTCACTTGATGCTCATTTGCATGAAATCCCAAAATAAGGGCATTTTCTGACAGTCAAGCAGTGCTGGAAATAATTGCAATCGATTCCTCGATAGTTTTTGGCCCTATAAGTCAGTAAACTTAATAAAAAAAAATGAATAATATGTGCAGGCGCTAGTGAAGAATAGGGTTCCAAAAATCAGCTTGGTCCCCCCTGTTGTTTTATTTGTAAAAACAACAGGGGGACCAAGCTATTTTTTATTAAAATTTATAGGACCAAACTAGTTTCTACGAAAAACAACAGGGGGGACTAAGCTGATTTTTGGAACCCTATTCTTCACTATAGCCATATGTGCACCTAGCGGGATTAAAACAGTCGACTTAGGGCGATGCGTATATGAAAGTCTCCCACCCCCTTTAAAAATAGGAGAAGGTACTTATATTTACCAGTCGACAGGCACTGCCACAGCCTACTGAAAGTTCACCTTCCGCTTCAGAGTCAAGTCCACTTTCCACTATTTCTAACTGGGTCTTTCTTTTTTTGCGATTTGATTCTTCTGTAAATTAAAATGTGAAAATTTAAAGGACTTAGGACAGTGTCGTTTTTTTGAGAAAAAACTGTCCTACTACAGTCGAACCTCGATAAGCCGTCACTCCGATAAACCGTCACTCCCGCTAAACCGTCACCTTGAAAAAATTTGGTTGGCCGGCAAAAAAATCCCACAAAACTTACCCTCGATAAGCCGTCATTCGATAAGCCGTCACCCTCGCTAATCCGTCACCCTAAGCCCGGTCCCGCCTAATAAAATTACCCTCGATAACCCGACACCTTGCATATTATGCAACTATTTTTGAATTGCCGCCAAAATGTTCACTTATGGTGGTCTCTCAGTTTGCGAAAATTCATTCTCTCGTTGAATTTCCCGTTCAAATGTGTTGTCTTGTTTCTCTCTCGTTTCTTCTTTGTGTCTTTGCGTCTTTACATGTTGTCATTGCTATGTTTTCAGATGTCTCAAAACATAGCGCAGTCACGTTGGAGGCGAAGAGGGCGATCATGAAGCAGCCAAAAGAACAACAACAAGACGGCGCTGCAGCAGTTCAACATTCCGCAAACCACAATGAACGGGATTCTGAAAGAAAAGGGAACGATGCTGAAGGCGATCGAAGAAGGATGCAGTGCAAAGCGAGCCCGACTGAAGCCAGGAATGCATGAAGAGATAGAGAAAGCGCTCGTCATTTGGATCAAGCAAGTAAGAAGCAAAAATCTTCCCGTCAGTGGTGAACTCGTCAATGTTTGTTCTTATTTTTTACACCAGTGTTTATTGGTTAGTTTAGGAGAAGGCAAAGGAAATCGCATCGACCTTCGATCACACTACACCCTCGATAATCCGTCACCCTCGATAAACCGTCACCTGTGTGTGGTCCCTCGGGGTGACGGCTTATCGAGGTTCGACTGTAACTAATTCTGGAAAAATTAAGATTGTGGAAATGTTTTAGAAATTTTGAAATTTTTTTGAAAAAAATTTGCTTAAAATTGTCATGATTTTAAATCAATTAATTACCTTCAATATTTTCTCTAGTTCCCCAGCTTGCAGTGTTCTGAATTTAGATTATATTTTAACCAACCCGACCCTAGTATAGAATACCCCCCCCTGCCTTCTGAAACTTAAGTAAAGAGCACCCAAATATATGTTCCAGACCCTAAGCCTAAGCCAGCTTCCATACGCTGGCCTACCCCTAAGCCTAAGGGCTAAGCCTAAACTTGTTGTTCCAAAGGGTAGTTACAACGATTTTTAGAAGGTCTGATTTTGGAGGGGGTATTCTATACTAGCGCCACTAATCCTAATTAACCAATTTAAAAAAAAATAAACTCACCAAATTGGTTATGCTGTATATTGGCAACAGCTAAAGACAAAAAATTTACTAAAATAATTATTTTTTTGCAAAAATTTTGGTGTCCGACGTGGATTTTAATTAATCATCAATTTGAAAAATGGGCCTAAAATCGGGCTGCCGGAACGGAGAGGGTGATAGGGCGGCAGTTGATTGATTAGAAAAAAGGTGGGTTTGACGGCCCGAAAATATCCAAATCTAATTTTTATAATGGAAATCGAAATTTTGGAATGTTAGAAAAAAAATTATTTGATTTTTGAAGAAAAAGTATGGCAGTCCTAGTGCCGGAAAATCCAGTCAAACAATTTTGAATTTTCACCTCGGGCTAAAGCTAGGATTAAATATTTGATGCACCTACCATGTACATGCAGGGAATAGCCAGAAAGTAGAGTAAGCAAGGGATAATGCACGCTATTTCACAAGGATGCAGCACTGCAGCTGTTGTAAAACTAATTTTTTTGTAAAAGTAACGAAAATTGGCTAGCAAAAAAACGTCCAACCTTCCAATGACCGCAAACAAGAAGATGGAATGAGGTGACATAATTCCATCTTTTTGGATTTGCAGCGAAGTACCCACTATAACTGCTGTCATCAGCCTGTAAAAAGGCAAAGCTCACAGACAAGTAATTTCGAGAATTTTTTGCTAGGCCAACAGTGGATTTTTATGGGTTTCGAAAGAAATTAACCAGTTATCCACGATTTTTTTAAATTTATTTACCGTAAATACTCTAATAAACGCGCCCCCTTACAGTTAACCATTTTAATTTTTTTTTGCTTTTTTAACCCTAACATTGTTTACCGTATTGTCTCTAATAAGGCCCGGGGCCTTATTTTGCAACCCCTCGATAATCGGGAAATTTTGAGGTCAATCTCGAGATTTTTGGGTGAAAATCTGAAATCTAAAAAGCGGAATCCGTAGAGCTCGTGGGAGCTAAGAAAACGCAATAAACAGCTTTGCAAAAAATAATATAGATCCTCAAAGTTGAGGGGTCCTTTTTAGAGGGGGACCTTTTTAGAGGAAATAAGGTATTTTTTAAAACGTACGACCAACATAGTGGCCCAGCCGTCCGGCCGGGCCCGTCCCGTCCAGGACGGCCGAAAAAAAAGGACGACCGGCGAAAATTTGAAATCCTGGACGGGACGGCAGACGGCCGGGCAACGATCCGGCCGGCAAAAATTTTGACGTTTAAGACGGGACGGCGGACAGGCGGCCAAAAATTTGAAGACGGCCGACGGGACGCCGCCAAAATTAAAAAAAATGGACCACTATGACGACCAATCATTTTGTAGAGTTTGGAAAGATCCACAAAATGAGTTGTCGTACGTTTTAAAAAATTAACAATGTTGGGGTTAAAAAAGCAAAACAAATTTGAAAATAGTTAACTGTAGGGGGGCCGTTTATTAGAGTATTTACGGTATTTATTTTCAAGCAGCCATTTACACGTAATTTTTTTTTCTAGCGCCGTCCAGTAACTGAAATTCCATCACAAATACAAAACACAAGGCAAAATTTTCAAAAGGGTACTTGGTTGCTCAGCTAAGACTCACAAATAAGATGAAAAATCTTACATTGCAAATAGAGCTCCGATAATTTGAGCAAACAGCAACTGAAATATTAGTTTTTGATCTAAAAATACATAATTGTTTAATCAGTTTACTTGTTTTTGGGTGCTTCCAACCAAACAGCAAACACAGAACATGACCACCGGCAGGGTCACTATGAGCAGAGCCAGACGAGTATCAATGTTGAAACTGATGGAGATGGCGCCCACGACCATTAGGAAAATAGTGCCTGGACCGAGGACGGAGGAAACCAGCATAATAAACTGGTAGATGATGTACCTACAATTAAAAAGAAGTTAGTTGTCAACAGTTGTGATAATAATTAATAATTACCATATCGATATGCTTTCATTCACAGCCACCACATTCCTGAAAATTTTTTGCCATTAGGACCCTAGATAATCTGTCGCCATGTTGTTCCCCAGAAAATTATGGCCAGCAGTTATTCCAACTCTAGACTAGATTGATGGTCAGGTTTTGCAAAAATATTACAAGTGGAGGCAAAAATTGTCGGAATCTTGGCCAGGGTGAACTTTTGAGGGTAACGTATTACCGGTAATCAGCTGTGTAATTTCTTCTCAAGACAAATGTTTAGGAACTTGATTTGAAAATATAACCGCAAAATTAAAGACATCTTCATCAGTTTGGTCGTTTGCTTTGGTGGTCAAAAGTTGCTCTTCCTCGCTCTCTGCTTTGTGTGAAAGAAGAAAATGGCTTCCGTTCCTCCGGGTGATATTGCTACGCAGCCGAACAGCAAGGTGGTCTTCAATGCTTCAAGCATCCCTACCACATCACGGCTGGCTCACTCTTTTCCTCTTTCGCCCTATTTATCTTCTTGTCTATTTGCAGATTATCAATACGGGAGGTCATCGCATCGGTTGGGCCATCAACTGGGTGGTTAACTCAAGTTTCAAAATAGGTGGCAAAATTTCCTCAAAAGATGGCATTATATCCAAAATTTTTCACCAAAGGCGGCCTTTCTCATAAACTGTCACACTTCGTGCTACAGTTACCATTAACCTAATGAAATCAAACAAATATGAACATATTTAAATTAAGCGTTCAATAATTAAATTAAATAAGGAAAAATGTTCTGTACACTTCGCCGAATTTCGTACAAAAATGTCACCTTTCGTTTTTCCAAAAGGTGGCAAAAGTTATCAAAAGGTAGCAAATGCCACCTAAAGGTGGTAAGTTAACCACCCAGGCCATCAAGACTACGAACTCGAAGCGTCTGGGAGTGGATCCGCCATGTGGAGTGCTCGACCCGAAGGAATCTGTGCTGATGGCTGTGTCCTGCGACTCTTTCGACATCGGCTCCGAGGACACTCAGAACGACCGCATATCGAGTGGACCAACACTCCTGATGGAGCAGCCAAGTTCCGTTGCGAATGGTTCCAGGGCGATGGTATGGTGCGACGCAAGAATTTGCCGATAGAGTACAATCCTTAGAATCAATTTATTGTCACCATGTGATCCGTTGTTGTCGAAATAAATAAATTTGTTGAATGTCCTTTGCTGTTGTCTCTAGTGTTATTTAGATAGTGATGAAAAGTTATTTATGTAATTATGAGAAAAAATTGAGCGCTTTTATTTAAACATCTAGACTTTTTTCAAATTTTATAACGTTTCTTTTGTCATTTTGTCCGGCTATTGGGCTGTATCAGTACAGTCGAGTCCCGCTAGCCGGCAAAAAGTGCCGGGTTTGCGGTGGTATTATTTTATCGGGCCTTAATCGACCCTCTATATAATCACCCTTTATTCAACTATTTTAAGAGGGGTAAAGGGTTGTATAGGAGGAAGGGAAAAAGAGGGCCACTAATGGAAAAGGTCACACTAACAAGAAGATGTTGAGCATAGTTTTGAATACTGGGGCCTACCGCATACAGAAAAAATTGACGCAAATTGAAAAATGTTGTAAACTATGATAGATGCCGGTTTATTGGGGGTAATTTTTATTGGACGGGACAAGTCTTAGGGTGCCGGGTTACTGGGGGTGCCGGGTTATCGGGTGCCGGGTTATTGGGGTAAACTTTGTTGATTTTCTTTGCCAGCCAACCAAATTTTTAAAAAGTGCCGGGTTATTGGGGTGCCGGGTTAGCGGGACTCGACTGTATCCGTGGCTGTGTCTGCAAATGCGGGCCGTAAAACATAAAAAAGAAGACATTATTATGCCGTAAAATTATAAGAACAACTTTTTTATAAAACTTTTTTTTGTCGGAAACCCATCTTTATCCAAAATAAATTTCTGTCCAAAAACTTGATTTTTTCCTGACGGAAATTACGGCAACACAATCTAGAAAGGTAAAATGGATACAGTCATAAGCTCAATTCAGTTGGTTTTACTTTAAATGTTGCAAAATCATCTTTTCAAATAGTGGTCTTAAAATATATCCCCAATTAGCGGTTGTAAATGAACTGGTCGAAGCGGTACGTGGCCAAGTTGGCCCTGAATCTAGTGAATGAGCGAACCCGGGGTCGGCGGATAAATCTAAGCAGGTCCGAGGATCGGGGAGGGGAGGTTTAAACCGATTAGCGCCCATGGTGGGGTCAAAAGCAGCCATTTATGGGTGACCCTCAGGCTACGTTTGACTCAGTAAAGTTTGGGGATTGGCACTAGTGTCGCGTCTGCCAACCCTACCCACATAGGGGAGAACCTTGAACTTATGACTGTTATTCAAGAAAATATAATGTCTGCTACCACCAGGATTCGAGCCTGTAATCGCAAAATTTTTGAGGGGGGAATTTACCGTGGGTGAATTTAACAGCGGATGAATTTTCATCGCCGCTCGTAGTGACCAATCACATGAGCCAAAAAGAGCTACCGTTGTTTTTTTTGCGTTTTCTGTTGTGTTGCGTACGATACTTACCCTTTTTATTGTTTTTTTGCTGAATTTTCGAAAATTGAATTTTGTGCAGAAGTCTTAGGGTCCGTGTCAAAAAAATTATTGACTCTGCATTCTGTGTTTTCACAATATTCTTTCCAATGTTCTTTTACAAAAATGATGCCCATAAATTTGGGCGTGGAATCCAATTGAAAGCGGCACTCAAAAAAATAAATTTACTTGCTAACTAAATAAATTGGCCGAAAAAAATTGACAGACCGTATCACGGTACGTGTTTACGGACCGTGATTCGGCTCATTGTGGCTGGCAATCAGTTCCACGGACCGTTTTACGGCGCGGTTTACGGACACGGTCCATTGTGGGCGAAAACACGGTCCGTGTTACGGACGCGGATATGGAGGCATTGTGAACAGCCCATTTGCCGAAAACGAGAACCGACCGGAGCTGGTAGGTAATCGGGAAGCTCAATAACAATGACAATAAAAGATGGTTTGGTATAAAGCGTGTTTACCATTACTTCTGTATATCTCAATTCGAGGATTGCTTCCTTCTTTTTTTACGGAAACTGAGCTTATTCATCTACTCTCTGTAACTCCTCTTTCATGCACTAGTTGAAGTTATAATATTTTTCGTCGTGAACACCCTTTAATTCAACTCTTGGTTTTTGAACGAGGCAGCTGATGAGAAAAAATTACAAACGATTATGGCGAACTTTCGGCCATGCGGCCAGGAATGTTCCGATATTCATCACCCACATGAAATTCTGCTAGAATCGAGCAATATTTTTACCTTCACACTATTTTAGGCACAAATTCTCCGATCCACTTATTAACAAATATACCGTATTTATTCTAATGGAACGACACCCCCTCGTTCAAAACCGTGTTCTTGGCATTCTGTTTTTAACACTTCTTTTCAAAACTGCTCTCAAGTTACCACCCACTTTGTAGCTAGTGAGATGAGCTACCAAATGAGCAGTAACGTGCCTGAGAGAAATTGTCAGAAGAGGGTAAAAACACAATGCCAAAACACATTTTTTGAATTAGGGGGTGTCCTTCTATTAGAATAAATACGGTACAGTCAACCCTCGTTAATCCGCCACCCCTAGGGACCGGCCTCAGGGTGGCGGATTAACGAGGTGCGATTACCCTACCTTTACTTAACTTTAGCTTTTTTGGGACCGGCCCTAGGGTTGCGGATTATCGAGAGTGACGGATTAACGGGGTGGCGGATTAACGAGGGTTGACTGTAATAAAAAATTACCGGTAATCTCTGAGCAAGTCAATGATATTAGCCAGTGTGGAAGGTATCCATCTTCGGCGTTGGTTGAAAAATTCGTTGAAACCTTCTGGCGCAAAAGTGAGTGCATCGGAGGCTGCACAATATTCCACTCTAAACATAGTTTTATTATTTGTGTAAAGTAGAATGTCTGTTGTTCACCTACCTATATCCTCTTTGGAGTAGCAGAGTGCACAGCCATCGGTCTTCACCCTGGTCATATTGCACATAGTGAATCGGCTTTTCTGACTGCAAAACTAATTTTTAATACCTGTAAATGGCACAATAGTTCCGAAAAATCACCTTGGTGGCATATTTCCTGGTCACATTATCGTCCATTAATGCATAGGAACGGAACAGGGAGAAACAACCAGGAGAGCACAGCACACACCTAGAAAAACATAACATTACTGAACTTATGGCTTCATGCAACTAAGATCTCACCCAATCATGTGCTCGGTTGCTTTTTGTAGCCAATGTCTGTAGAAAGTCAAAAAAAATTAAGTTTAAGAAATTTTGCAAAGTATTTGTATCCTTACCCAATCGCGTACTCAAATTTCTGATACCAAATCATAATACCTAAAAACATAAAACCGTTTCTTCGGTCATAAATTTTGTTGTAAATATACCAGATCCTCTTGGATGTATCCTGCCACAAGCTGCTCCTAGTCTTCGATTCTTTTTCATCAGATCCACCAGTAAATGCACGCATTGTGGTGTAAAGTCTACATCACCGTCTTCAAAAAACCAGCTTATTTTATATGTTTAGTCGTTGACAGTCAACCCTCCTCTAGGGATACTTTGATTTCTAAGGGATGGACTAAGGAAAGAAGCTTTACATTAATACAGTTGCAGCCCTCAAAGAAATTGCATGGTGGTCGTAATCCACACAATAAACCCTAATTTCAGTAAGTTCAGTAAGTTTAAGTTACTCGATTACAACCTTAGAAAGTTTTTTGTACATTCTCAAGCAATAACAAAAATAACTCAATAACAAAAAATTCTGAATTTGAATGGCTATGAAGCAAAATAGTATTGCGTTTTAATAAAATCGAGAGACCTTTGAAGACAAAAATATAAAAACATTTCGTGTAGGGTTGGCAACGGTTAACTCGACGTTTTGAAAATTTTTGACTTTATTTTTTTGTTTTTATGTGTGTTTTTTGCCAAAATTTTAAGCATGTGACTCCGCAATTGAAAGTCTAGGATAGTGGCTACATAGTGGTATAAAGAATTTTTCATTCAGTTCATAAAAATTGATCTCTTTTGATGAAAAAAAACGGGTCAGACTACCCGATTTCGGGTACCCGATGCCGAAATCGGGTAGTCTGACTCGAAACCGTTTTCATTACAATAAATCCATTTTTGTGAACTGAATCATGAAATTTATATACCACTGTGTAGCCACTATCCTAGGCTTTCAATTGCGTGGTCATATGCTCATTATTTTGTGGAAAAACAAATAAGAACAAAAAACAAAGTCAAAATTTTTCGAAGCGTCGGGTTAACTGTTGTCAACCCTAATTTCGTCTCGTAAATTTTTGTAAATTCACCTGTGGATCAATTCGACGTTGCCCAAAATAAATCAATAAAAAATAACTATTCAGTAAAGAGACAAGAAAAGCATTGAAAAATAAGAAACCGCAGTTTTGAATTCGAAAATTAGACATTTTCAAATTGGGGATCAAATGAGGGTGCCCGAATGAGATTTACCCAAACGAGTGGCAACTTTGGATATACAAACGCCCAGATACAAAGTAGTATACAGAACAACCTCAGCCCTACGGCTGGACCAGAATGTCTAAAGAATGTCTAAAAAAGTCAATAACAACATTTTATTGTCTCAACAACACGAACAAATGATTTCATTATCAACAATAATAGCTCAATAGGCACCTTGAATGGGCGCTTGCTGTGGAAGATTCGGCTGAGGCAAAATCGTCTGCTCACGATGCTCACTGTACGGCTGCACGGGATTTGGCGTGTCATTTGGCTCCTTGATCTCGATATGGTCAGGCAGCGGGTTACGTGGTCCAATTTGCCCCTTCGGGTCGTGCGGCAACATAATCTTCACTTTGACACCGAGCACCCCTGAAATTTTTTAGGTTTTTAGGGTTTCAAACAGAGTGACACAAAACACATACCTTGGCGCATCTTGACGTGACGAACTGCTTGCTGAATGTAGTGGTTCACAGGATCTCCAGAGTGGATCATGACACCATCGACGAACTTCATCGCCTTGGCACGCTGACCTCGGAGCTTTCCAGCGACGATAATTTCACAACCACGGGCCTGAGATTCCATGATGAAGCGAAGCACCCCATAGCAAGCACGACGAACTGCCAGACCTCCCACCAACTTGTAACGTAGAGATTCGCACTGAGCAATAGCACACAGGCCTCGGCTGGACACCTTCTCGGCGTACAGCTGAAAATAGAAGAGGTGTAACAGACAAGTAATTGAAAACACTATGCGAAAAGAAAAATTACCTCGATCTGGCCGACATTGAAGCCGAAACGTTTCTGCACCACAGCTGTCAATTCACGAATTCGCTTGCCACGTTCGCCGATAACACTCTGAGTGCGGGTAGCCATGATAATCACTTCAGTACGAGACGGAGCTCTGCGGACTTCAACCCCCGAATAGCCATCTTCAGCAAGTTCCTTGGTCAGAAAGTTGTTCAGCTCGGCTTTGAAGATTCCATCCTGGACGGCCTTTCTCTTTTTCGTTATCGGTTGCGCCATAATTTCACTGAAAGAATATGATGTAGGAAACAAAAGAAACCAGCGTAAACATAACAGTGTCAACTTGAATAGGTTGAACCGATATAGTACCGTTATTTTTCTAATAGAAACCCCGTCTCTAATAGTAACCCTTTTTTGGAGGTTTAAAAAATAGGCCGACATGTCGACTTATTAGAGGGAATACGGTAATTACTCTTTTGGTCAAAAGTCTAAATAAGAATTCATTATATAAAAATGTCATTAGGATCTTCGACAAAAACAGGGCTAGACCAAATGTTCTTTCACCAAATACAGTCGACTATCGATATAACGAACCCCTTAAAAGTTCGTTCCCTTTTATTTGAGCAAACCCTTATTAGACAAAATGTCTTTCTAATCAAATAATTGATTGACCATTCATCTAATTTACATTTTATAGGAACGCCGAAAAATCGATCTAGTTGATCTCGATTTATTAGGACACCGATTAAAAATGAGGCACTCGGCGACACTTTTTACCAATTTATTTATTTTTGGTCTTGAGAAGAAATCGCAGCGTTAACTTTTTAGTCTAACAGCAGCCATTTTATTATTAGACGGACCTTATATCATCTATCATCCGGGTAAAAAAAGACCACCCAGATTGATATTTTACAAGGCTGCAACTGACTTTTGCCCAAATAAAATAGACCCGCCGAAAGGGCCAGACTTCAAATACCACATTTTAGCTCCAGTCCTGGTCTATCAACAGCAATTCCCACAGATCATCATAATTTGTCCCAAATAGGTGACGATGTTTTTTTTATCTCGGCCACGTATGTTGTTTTTTGTGGCATGTACAGGGACAGATTTTTTTTATAACCGAGGGTTTAAGCTTTAGGATTATATATGAACCCCGGACAATCTTTTTGTTCTCATTTTCAGTCATCGGTCAGGCCAACACATTTTAGGAGGGTGGATCAGCCAATATTGATTATAGTTTTATTTACCCAAAGTCAGAATAAAAGTGTTCTCAGCAATAACTTCTTTGCGCGCCTGGTCTGACACTTTGAGCATAAGTCTGTAGCCGAGCAAGTAATACAGGTACATCACCTGAATACACACATTTTAGAACAATAAAATTTTTGAACTTAAAAGTCCGTCCCAACATTTATCGTAAGAATACCCACCTGACTCCATCGTTTTCTCTGTCGAATTTTGGTTTTGTCCTTGAGATGGACTGTCAACCTATTTTTGCCTGGCAGAATGTAGGACAGACGTCCGCCATAGGGAACTGAACACTTTCTGGGTCTCTTTAGATGCATTTGGGTTTGGTGGACGGCACTGCAATTGGGCTAATTCTGTTAAGTTATTAAGGCATATATTTTCCGCTATCCAACCTTGCAGCTTCATCCATCTTGTCAACTAGTTGTTTCACGAATTTATTGACAACAGGCTCACCATACTCATTCAGATCAAAGGCGTCGTCCAGGAAAATATGTGCCTCGAACTCGTAGTAATCGGGATCTACCACCTAAAAAAATTCATGGTTTTGTCTGAACTTTCAAGTTTGTAAAGCTGATACCTTGAGATATTTCTGTGCGTTTCTTCTGGCACATTGATCCTCGTCCATTCGGAAAATAGACTTTAGCTAAAAAATAATTGATTTTTTTTGTAGTATTGCCATATCTCCAGGATAATAGGGTGTGTGGACCAAAGCTGTGTACTCACACACGAAGCCCTCACCGGCATATACTTTCAAAATTTTCTTCCTTACCCAGCGCCTAATTTTTTGCCGTCGGCGCCTCAGCCATATAGCCACACTTTGGGTAGTGTTAGCAGACTGAAAATTTAGCCCTTAATCTGAGCTACAATTTTTGGTCTTGTACCAATGGCTAATTTTCAAAAGTCTGAGTCTTGAAAAATTTATATTCGCGATTGTCGAAATTCTCGGGTTGGTTATAGAGAGAGGTTTACCAGTAATTTGTTAAAATATTAAAGAAAAATTAATTTCACCCACCATGCAAGTCATCTCCAATGGACTTTCATGCCACCTATAATTTTATATAACATACTATCAAGTCGAAAAATGTTTACCACACCATAGATCCTGTTATAATCACCCCTTTCAAAAAAGTGATTTGTGGAACAGTCGCGCCTCGGTTATCCGGCACCCCTTGGGACTGGTTTTATGGTGCCGCATAAAGCGCTGATCACAATGGACGCGTCTGGCTTTGGCGTTTGGGCTTTCATTGTGAACACCAAAACTCCAAAGCCAAACGCTAAAGCCAAAGCCAGACGCGTCCATTGTGAACAGGGCTTAACTGAGTCTCAACTCTAGCAAAGATTTGTTTCGAGTGGTCACACGCTGAGAAATTCCCGAAAATTTATGAGGCAAAAACCCATTGCCACAAAATACTTTTTTGAAAGCAGGGAGCCAGTTTATTACAGGGTATTTTTTAATTGTGTGGTGAAAAAGTACTTACATGGTGGCACAGACATATATTTTGCAGATAGAATCTGCCGAACTAGCATTATCTCTAAAAATTTCAGGATTTATAAAAAATTACTATTATTTTGGGGGATACACCAGGTTTTTGCAACATTTCTACCCAAGCAACATTTTTAACCATTACCTTATCAAGCCAGCATCCATCTTGCTGCTTGAAATGCTGCAAAGAGAAGGTGGAGTGTTTGCAGCTTGTCCCAGAGGATTTACAATGTTATATGTTTGGCTCAAGTCTTCTCCGTCCACCTCCAAATCCTAGTCAATTGCGTATTGTAATCAAACCAAAAATATTTGCATGGGTAACCCACTTCACACTTAATTTTGGATTTATCATCTCGTCTTCTGTTCAATGCCAACGACTGGTCCACAAAAACACCATTGTAGTAGGACAAAACAAAAAGTCTGAAAGTATTTTGGCTTAGGCAAAGTAAAGGCTTAGAGGGGGCCATTTTCACAGTTATTTCTGCCTTAAATTTCCACAATTGCAAAATCTGCCATGATCACAAAGTAATAAGAGTGCCCAAATAGTCGGCCGTTTTTTAATAAAAATTTTCTTACTTCTCGCTTCTGGCCAGTCGCTCATGTTCAGGGGCCCACAAATGTATAGTTATCCAGACTTGTGCCGCCAGCCAGCCCAGCCATAGCAATGTTTGTATGTCTGTCCAGAACTCTTTGGTCCAAAAGTTAGGTGGTGGGGCCGCGAATGGAGCAGTATGGCATCGCCTGTTATTATATTGGAATGAAGCAGGGATGGCAATTGTACTTTTTAAAAATATCTGTACTTTTCCGGGACCCCAATTTTTTTTTTAATTTTAAGAGTCACATTTTGAGAGACTGGACCTCAGCTCCAAGGAGGTCCTAAATTTGGGCATTGATTTTTTCTACTACATAGCCTATTTGACATACGTTGAACACGATGGCGCCATCAGATTTGACGCGAACATACCGTATTTTCTCTAATTATAGATCCGGGAATATCAACGGGAATATCAAAATATCAATTCAAACCCCCACCGATAAACCCCTTTTTTTCAAAGTTTGTTTTATGATATCTCAAATTGTAAAGCACCTGGTATCAAATTGGCATGTAATTTTATAAAGTTAGGCTAAAGTTGTGATTTGTAGGTCAAAATCAAGTCAGTAAAATGCTCAGCATTCATTTTTATTGAACCAATTTTCAAAAAAAAACCCAAAAACGTTATACCATCATTTTGAAAAATCAATTTTGGTAATTACTCTAAGTGTTGGTTACCTTTAGCAATGTATTTTGAGATGCACATACAGAAATGTTTATTGGTTAAAGTCTTCTGCTATTTCAATATATGGTCAATTTCAGTAACAGCAATAGTGTGTTATAAAAGGTTAAAAATGCACCCAATGGTATTGTTCTATCTACATTTTTATCAGACATGATTTTTAAATATATATGTTGCAAGATGTATATGTGCAATGTTGTATATTTTGTTGCCCTTCCCTTCTAAGTATTAACCGGTCTGGATCAATGTTAAAGGTCAAAAAGGTAGGGGGCCTATAATTAGACTGGGTCTATAATTAAAACTGGGTTTTCTGTAATTAGAGACGGGCTTTATAATAAGAGGCTGAGTTTTTGTTAACTAGAGATGAAAAAGGTCACATTCTAAACTCCAGAAAGTTACTCCTCTATATGGTAATTTAGGTAAAAAGGTCTAGGGGAGGGTGGTCTATAATTAGAGACGGGTCTATAATTAGAGAAAATACGGTAGTCCATTTTCGAGATATGGACCTCAGAAGTAGGGTACTGGTGAAGGTCATGAATCGTGGGTGTTTAGCATATTTTTTTGCAAGAGGGTTATTTCCTACTCACATCTCAGCTCATTATATACCATTAGATAGCAAAGGAAGTAAGCTTTCTAATGGTGTATTAATATTTGCGGTTTTTATTGTTTTTATCAAAATTATGAGCATTTTAATGCAAAAGAACCTATTTCAGCTGTCAGGATTTTTCGTCGAAATTCGTTCCGTACTAAATTTTTGAGGCCAATACCGTGACAAAAAATATACTAGGAGATAGACCTATTCCTAAGCTACATAATTATATAAACTTAATTTGAAAAAGGGGGTGTAGCAATTTCCAAAAGCACGTTTAAAAAAAAGGGAGCACACAACATCCATTCTTCATATTTTATCAAAATTTTAATTTTTATAGGCAAACCTGTGATTCTGACACCGGATTCGTGTTCAGCGTGGTCGATTTGCTTGTAAAACTGTGAAAACATAAAAAAACTTGCCTTCAAATTCTGCCCGAGACAAAAAGCATTTAAAAGAGTTCTAAAAATTCGATATACCGTATTTTCTCTAATTATGAACCCGTCTCTGATTATTGAACCCCGCCCCTAAGCCCACGGATTCAAGACCTCCCCCGAGTACCCAGGTTCCAAGGTTCATAACTTAAAAATGGACTATGTTCACGTCAAACCTGATGGCGCTATCGTGTTCAGCGTATGTCAAATAGGATATGTAGTAGAAAACATCAATGCCCACATATCCGACTTTCCGACCTAAGGTCCAGTCCCTTAAAATGTGACTCTTCAAAATGGCAATAAGCACTGGATAAAATGACTTTTTTTCTTCAAAAATAGTCAAAATGTACTTTTTTCGGAAAATGTACTTTTTCGTAAATTTTCATTCCCATCCCTGAAGTTAAAGTGATTGTTTTTGAGTTTGAAATAGTTAACCAGAAAAGCTCCTTGCTGAGTATGGAAGTCATGTAGCAGGGGTCATACATCCGATGTTCACAAGCTGAGGAAAGGAACACCACTGACAAGGGAACTGCTAGGACCATGGGCAAGGCAAAGCCGATTCTTTGGATCATCACCTACATTTATACGACTTAGAACACGAGAGAACAAGCTTGTTGATGTTGTTAGATAATACACAAATCCCCACTCTGATATATCATACATACAGGGCAAGGCTCCACCGGATATGAAAAATATCGGATCGGATGTCAAAAAGTGCCAAGTATCGGATATCCGGTGTCGACCTGATACAGGGATTAGAAAAAATTAATTTTCGACTCACAAACTGGTAGAAAAACCAAATTTTCAGACTATAAATTTTCTTTATGCAGACTAGGGTGGTGAAGCAGGCGCGTCAGCTAAATTTCCTTATAAGGGAACTACCCAAAATCATGTTTTGACCACTTTTTTAGATGTTTTAGACCTTGAATGCTACAGAAAACGTGTTATTTTGATTGGGAAACACATTTGCATAAAAAAAATTAAAAAAAAGACAAAAAATTCACTTTTTTGGTTTTTTTTAACAAACATCTCTATATAGTATTTAAGATGGGTGGGTGGGTGGTTAACGCATTTGAGTACATGTTTGGTCACAAAGGAAAACTTTTTTTAGTGTAATAATTTTATTTGCCTGTTTATGCTCATTCGAAAGCTCTTTCAATGGCGGAGGACCTTTCGCAATCAGATTTGAAGATTGCTGTGAAAAAAATTGAGATTTTGCCCCTTGAAAGTGAAAAGTGGTGGTTTTCAGGGTTGATCTTATGAGTGCCCATTTGGTCACAAGGAAAAACTTTTTTTTAGTGTAATAATTTTACTTGCATGTTTATACTCATTCGAAAGCTCTTTCAATGGCGGAGGACTTTTCGCAATCAGATTTGAAGATTGCTGTGAAGAAAAATTGAGATTTTGCCCTTCAAAGTGAAAAGTGGATTTATATTTGAATTACAAAATACGATATAGGCGTCGATAGGCGCCTGCTGTCCTTGTGCCCAATACTAGGATACCTGGTTTGGGTACCATCCTTTGTCCAACCATCCAACCAATGTGTTTCCCAATCAAAATAACGCGTTTTCTGTAGCATTCAGGGTCTAAAACATCTAAAAAGTGGTCAAAACATGATTTTGGGTAGTTCCCATATGAGGAATTCCAGCCGGCGCGTCAAAACCGAAAAAGTAAAAACTCGTGGTTTTCATGTCGAGACAAAAAAGTTTATTTTTTGTTTAGTTAACTGTGTTCATAGATTCTGACTACCGTATTTCCTCTAAAAAGAGCCCATGGGCGATTATTAGAACATGGGCGTTTAATGGAGCATGGGCTCTAATTAGAGGAAATACGGTAACTTTTGTTTAATTACCTAATTCTTCTTTATGAATTTCATAAATATAAGACATTTATAAGAAATTTTTGTGTCATTAGAATGCCTGCTCCTTGCTCAATCAATTACAGGGTGTGTCAAGATTTTCTAACACTTTTAAACAAGCATAATTTTCTGTCCTCGCATGATTTCGAAATTCTGTAAATGCAGATTGACTCAATTTTTATGACAATTTTTTTGGTATATAATGTGAAAAACACGATTTCCGCTTGGTCCCCCCTGTTGTTTGGCTCCTGGTCTGTAGGTGGCCTTTGGATGGGTAAGGCCAAAACAACAGGGGGGACCAAGCGAAAATCGTGTTTTTCACATTATATACCAAAAAATTGTCATAAAAAACTGAGTCGATCTGCGTTTACAGAATTTCGAAATTGTGCGAGGAAAAAAATTATGACCGTTTAAAAGTGCTAGAAAATCTTGACTCACCCTGTAAAAAAATTAGCGCAATTTCATCGAAAATTCAAAACGCTTGATTTTCGAATTAGTGGTTGGCAAAATCCACTTGTCAACTTAAAATGGCTTTATCTCCGAGTAAAACCCTCAGGAAAAAAATTCTGGCTGGGGTTACTACTCATTTGGGCACCCTCATTTTGGCAAACCGAATTTGGGCCCCTCATTTGGGTACCAATTTCAAATATGCTTAATTTTCAAACTGCAAACCACCAAACTGATATCGATTACTAGAAATTTCGGCAGGAGTACTTTATATCGCGTCCTCTCAAAAGTGGATTTTGACCACTTTTTCGAACAGGTCGTAATTAGTACGAAAAACACGTTTTCACAATTGGGAAACACATTTGGGAAAAAAATATTTTTTTCGGCTTTTTGACCAAAAGTAAACCTAAAGACTGAAAACGTGCTATACCATAACAAACCACATGCTTGCTTATATAAAAAAGGACTTATATTTTTTAGTACTTTCGTATGGAATTATGATGAGAAAACCACATGCCTGCACTACTTTTTATGTTTGGCCGCTTCGTGGCCAAAGACCCAACTTGCTCCTCATTGCAAGGGATAAGGGGAGGGTGTACATAGTAGTGCAGGTATGGGAACAAGGGTTTTTGACCAAAAAGTCAACTTTTTGGTCAAAAATCGCACTAATTACGACCTGAAACGTTCGAAAAAGCGGTCAAAATCCACTTCTGAGAGGACGCGATATAACGTACTTTAGCCGAAATTTCAGTTTATATAGTCACTAACTTTCAGGTAACTCTTAAAAAATTTGCCTTGCAAAGAACTAGTGCAGTTGACTCTCGATTTTGTGGACTTCCGAGTCGGAGGCTCCGACTTGCGAGTTCTGCTCGACAGCCAAACCTCGGTTATTCACCCTAGCTGACCGCCAGCCTCGGTTATACACTACCCTAGCGGTGGTCTCTGCTGATAGCCGAAATTTGACTGTACATGTAACGTGTTTTGCCACACCTCACTCGTCAGTCTCGTGAAAAAAAAAGATTTGACCTTACTGGTCGCTTTTGTAGACAATAACCCTACGTCACATTTACAAAACCGTAAATCTCCACCTTGCAAGCAAATTTGGAGCTGTGATAACACAGGAAAACTGCTCCAGCTTGAAACATGACCAGCCAGAGAGCATCATAAGGAGTTGTAAATTGGTTTAGTTCCACATAGTCATCATATATCTGCAATTTTTTTCGGTTCTTATGCATTATCGGGACTACCTGGTTTTACTGTCATTTATGCGTCCCACGATATCTTATATAGTATTTGGCACAAGGGACCACAGGCGCCTATCGGCGCCTCTATAGTATTTCGAAATTTCAATGAGGGGCTATGACTTCATTCATAAAAATAGGTATATCCCTATTAGAACTCATTTTGCCTGTTCTTTTTAAAACGAAAGCGACATTCTGGGAACACGATATTAGCGACAAAAGTGATTTTATCTACGACTCAGCTTTCGAGTAAAAACCAGCCCACCCACACATGCCAAATACTATATAGAGATGTGTGGGTGGGTGGGTAACGCTTTTGACTTCGAAGGCCAGAACGGGTCGTAGATAGCGAAATCACTTTTGTCGCTAATACCATCGTGTTCCCAGAATGTCAGCTTTCGTTTAAAAGAACAGGCGAAAAATGAGTTCTAATAGGATATACCTATTTTTATGAATGAAGTCATAGCCCCTCATTGAAATTTCGAAATACTATAGAGGCGCCGATAGGCGCCTGTGGTCCCTTGTTGAAAACATATTAATTTTAATTATCTTATGGTTATCGTCCTTTATTCACAAGTATTATTAACGAGCGATACTGAAAGGCAAATTTGGAGGATAGAGCTCGGAAATGTCTTTAGCATAAATGACAGTGAAACCAGGTAGTCCCGATAATGCATAAGAACCTTTTTTTCTCTCAAAAAGCTCAATTTTGCAGTCAAAAACTAACATTATATGCAGCTATAATTTCTTCCTCTTCCTTTTTTGCAGATGGATGTTTTCTAGCATCTCTCTTGTGCTTGTTTTTCTTCTTGAAAGCTTCCTTTTTGTTTTTCTTATCATACTCGCCCACATCTATGGCATCTGGGTCCTCGTCTGGATTCCATTTTTTGGTGGTGGTTTCTTCTTGGTCCTCTTCATTTTCTTCGATGAAAGTTTTGGACTTGCTGGGAAGTTTGTAGTCTGCAAAATTTTGGTTTAGAGCAGGGCTCCCAAATGTCCTTATTAGAGATGATGGCTTGACCTTTTCGGGACGGGACGGGTCAGAATTCAAATTTAAAAATTTCGGGACGGGACAGGTGCCAAAAATTTCCGGGACGGGACGATTCTCTAAAATTAACGAGACGGGACGGAATTGTCCCGTCCCATCATCTCTAGTCCTTATTAATAAGATTTGTCCTTATTTTGGGAACCCAAATCTTATTTTTTTCAAAATTTTACGTTGAAATCTCATTTTCGGTGGTCAAAAGAGCAATAAGCACTGGATAAAATGCCATTTTCCCCAAAATACCCTAAATATCCTTATTTTCAAAATTTTGATTTGGGAGCCCTGGTTTAAAGCCGTTCCCCACTTTTCTAATTTTTTGAGTTATGATTTTTTAAATTTTTTTTAATTTTTAACTGCTGTTTAAGACACACTTTTGACCCCCCGCTAATGTGCGATGGTTGAGCAGCGAACGATAGCGCAATTTCAGATTGGACAAATTCACATTGCGCACAGTTCAAAGTGCGCAAATACAGATTGCGCAAATGCAAATTGCGAAAAAAGCTGATAAGGCTGAAGACTGCTAGCACTAATGTTACACCATACATTTTAATCAAAACCGTGGTGCGATTTTCACTTGCGCACTGTGTTATCTCTAACAATCCGACTTGCCGGTTTTTAACAGGAAATCCGGTAAGTGGATTTTAGCGCATAAAAAATGGGTGGCATCGGACTCAGATCCAGAAAACTGAGAACACGGACAACTTGGCTTTCGGACAACTGATCTCAAAAGAAATTCATATATAGGATAACTCAACTCAATTATACTGATCTTTTTAAATACCCGCCCAATGCGGAATTCATTTTCAGTGACAACTTATCCCAACTAAAACTAGGCGGGAAAATTTTGAATTATGGGACAATTCACTTCAAATAACGTTCGATTTTTCGGCAACTCGACCCTTCTGTCGTTCAACTTCAAACTTTCAGGCTTTCTGTCTTTCCGTGTCAATTAGGTTCGTTTCTCGATCCTTTCAACCTTTTCAAAGCCTGTTCGAGCCTTTTGACTGTGCACTTTCACACAAAATTCAAAAATTTTGCAAATTCTAAAATTAAATGACACTGTCGTACGTAAAATCGTATAGCAAACTTTGATTGATAACACCAATTGCATGATTTTTCCTAAGCCTAAGTTAGAAAAAAACAGGCACTTGTTCGGTTGGGGGGGCCTTTACAAAATTTCACTTGTGGTCTAACGGCCACTTTTTTCGTAGCACAAGTTCCTTATTTTTTGAACTTTCATTACAAATGTGAACTCGATATTTGATTTTCAGTTGTTATTGTTCAAAACAGAAATAAAAATTATTTGGTCAAAAATATCAGGGAATACCCCCCCAACCGAACAAGTACCAAAAAACATACAAAAAATCGGAGTTTCAAGATGTGCTAATTAAAAAAGTGTTTCCAATCACAATTTGTACCCAATTGCTGTTTTACGGGTAAAAATGGGCGGAAACGTCCCTAATCCTTATAATTAAGCTGTTAATTATTTAGTATATACCCGGTGTGTCATACTCATGCATCCGCTGTTGAAAACTGTTGATTTCAGTTTCATTCAAATTTCTGGCTGTGATTGTAATGAGACGCTCCCCAAAAATGTCCATTTGAAAGAGGTCTGAGGCAGACATCCTGAAAAAGTGGTTTTTTCCAAAATTATTTCTTTGTCAAACATGTATGGCTGCTGGGCCGGTCAACCGAATTCAGGGTTGGGCCTTGTGTGGCTTTTCAAGCCTTGGTGTGGCTTTTTGAAAAATTTTAAATTTTCAATTTGAAAAAGCCGAAGGGAAGCTCCGGTGTGGGCCTTACTTTTTTTGGCTAATTTTTAATCCACACCAGAGTGGCTTTTGCAGACTCGAGTGGCTTTTTGTCGTTGTAACTTTTTTCGGCCCTATATGAGAATGGGATTGTTTTTTTGCCTTGGTCGCCCCTGTTGTTTTTTATGAATTTTTAATCAAATCTTCATTCAAATCTACAACAGACATTCATCAACTGTATATTACCATGTGACCGAAAAGTTCTCGGACAAAGTTTAAAGCCAATTTTTTCAGTAAAATAAGAACACAAATGCATTTTTTTGGTATCATCAGAAAGCCCTTGTTCTCCTCTCTTGAATAGTGTATCGCTTGTCGTTTTATGTCAATAAATTCCATGCTTTAGAATGTCCGATCTGAGAGCAGGCATTGTGCGACTTTGGGAAGAATGGAAGAAGCAAAGTGAGATCGCTCGTGATATGAATGTTCCAAAGCAAACAGTTTCGGATGCCTTCAAGCAATTTCGTGAAACAGGCCGCAATGAAGACAGAGCAGCTGTTTCACGAAATCGCTTGAAGGCATCCGAAACTGTTTGCTTTGGAACATTCATATCACGAGCGATCTCACTTTGCTTCTTCCCTTCTTCCCAAAGTAATCGAGCACATTCCAGTCAGGACAATTCGGAGCCCATTCCCTTCTTCCCAAAGTCGCACAATGCCTGCTCTCAGATCGGACATTCTAAAGCATGGAATTTATTGACATAAAACGACAAGTGATACACTATTCAAGAGAGGAGAACAAGGGCTTTCTGATGATACCAAAAAAATGCATTTATGTTCTTATTTTACTGAAAAAATTGGCTTTAAACTTTGTCCGGGAACTTTTCGGTCACATGGTACGGATAGATCATAACAATTTGGTCAACCAATTTGTCCAAGTAATTCCAGTTTTTTGCACGGCAATTTTGACGAAAGATGGATTCCGCAATGTAGGAGGCCAACAAAGCATCACTAGTTCCATAGAGCCGCTTGATTTTATGCTTCATATGTGCTCACCATTGTAGCTCTAAAATGAGACGACGGTGATGGGCGAAATCGGAATACAAATTGAAAGAACACAAGTTCATAAAAAAACAACAGGGGGGACAAAGGCAAAAAATCCTATTTTCATATAGGGCCCTTTTTTCGGTGTGCCTAGCAAGCATTTTTTCCTGAACTCTGTTTTTGTGAGGAAATTCTAGCAAAATTTTGAGCGCACGGTACACTAGTTTTGACGTCTGATTCATTGATATTCGTTTTCTCCGTATAAAGATACCTCAGGGTGCACCGTCATTACTGTTAGCTTTCCCTTGTTAACTAATACTTATAAGGAGTAAAAATAATGAAATCTGTCAAACTAAAGCAAGATAGGTCAATATACAAAGTAAATTATATTGAAAAGCCTCACCGAACCTCCAAAAACCATACCGGTGGGTCTTTGAAAACTGGCAAAAATATAAAGCCACACCCGGAGCTTCAGGCCACACCCCTGGGGTTTTTTATGAAATGAAGGGGTGTTTCTTGGATGGGCATAAAAGCCACACTCGGTCAACCCTGACCAAATTGTTCGGTGAACCGGACCATAGTTGAAACCCCACCGTTTCGACGCCAATCGCAGCCGGGCATTTTCTTTATGATTTTAAAAAAATAATGGGTTGCAAGTGACCCATCATATAGTCAATTCGGTTTGCTCTGCAAGATAGGCCTGGACTAACCGGGAGTTTTATTTGGCAGAATTTTTGACGGCGAAAAATTTGCGAAAACTGGCTAGAAATGGATTTTTTCGCCGCCGACCCGGCGGTCAAAAATTCTTCCAAATAAAACTCCCGGTGAGCCAGGCCTATATTGTAGAGCAAACCAAATTGCAACCCATTATTTTTTTTCAAATCATAAAGAAAATGCCCGGCGGCGATCGGCGCTGAAAGTGCGGCATTCCAACTATGAACCGGACCGACAACCCTTAAAATAAAATTCTTTTTTTTTAAAATTTTATTACCTAGGACTGAGAAAGTAGGCTAAGCAAAATATGTAGATAAAGCACTTCCACAGGGATACAAGCACATAAGTTTTGGAACGCTTTTCTGCAAAAATCCAAAAATAAAATACTCTTAATAACAAAAATTTAAAAAAACCAGCGAGTCTTCCAGCAAATCCAGCAAATCTTCGAATTGGGGCCAGGAAAGAGTGAGGGTGGACAAAGTTTTGCCACCAAGCTAAAGAAACCATAGAAGTGTAAACACAGATGGCTACTGCTTTATCACGAATTTCTGGCACAAAAGCCTTGAGGAAAATAAAAAATTTATATAAAATCTTGATAGAGTGAAAGACTATCGCACCGGCCAAGCCCAGTAAATGGTGCTTTGAGAGGCTATAGCACCCATGTCCAGCATGGCCAGGCACAGCAGCCAGCGGTTGGGTCTTCGACTCAGACAGGTCAGAATGGAGGGAATTAGGCACAAGGCGTTGCTCAACATTACAGCTAAAACTAGGGGTAATATATACCGTATTTCCTCTAATTAGCCTCCCCTGATTCAAAATCGTGTTTGGCATTGTGTTTTTAGCCCACTTTTTGACCACTTCTCTCAGGCAAGTTACCACCCATTTTGTAGCTAGAAAGATGAGCTACAAAATGGGTGGTAACTTGCCTGAGAGAAATGATCAAAAAGTGGACCAAAAACACAATGCCAAAAACACGATTTTGAATCAAGGGGGCTAATTGAGAAATACGGTGGCTAAATTTCTGAACACCCACCCCAGTCAATTTCGGAACACCCACCCCAGTCAATTTCGGAACACCCACCCCAGTCAATTTCAGAACACCCACCCAGTCAATTTCGGAACACCCACCCCAGTCAATTTCGGAACACCCACCCCAGTCAATTTCGGAACACCCACCCCAGTCAATTTCGGAACACCCACCCCAGTCAATTTCGGAACACCCACCCCAGTCAATTTCTGAACACCCACTCCCAGTCAATTTCGAACACCCACCCCAGTCAATTTCGGAACACCCACCAGTCAATTTCGGAACACCCACCCCAGTCAATTTCGGAACACCCACCCCAGTCAATTTCGGAACACCCACCCCAGTCAATTTCGGAACACCCACCCCAGTCAATTTCGGAACACCCACCCCAGTCAATTTCGGAACACCCACCCCAGTCAATTTCGGAACACCCACCCCAGTCAATTTCGGAACACCCACCCCAGTCAATTTCTGGAACACCCACCCCAGTCAATTTCGAACACCCACCCCAGTCAATTTCGAACACCCACCCCAGTCAATTTCGGAACACCCACCCCAGTCAATTTCAGAACACCCACCCCAGTCAATTTCGAACACCCACCCCAGTCAATTTCGGAACACCCACCCCAGTCAATTTCGGAACACCCACCCCAGTCAATTTCGGAACACCCACCCCAGTCAATTTCGGAACACCCACCCCAGTCAATTTCGGAACAACCACCCCAGTCAATTTCGGAACACCCACCCCAGTCAATTCACAAGAAATCATTTATTACTTGAATTAAAAGCTCGAGAAATAAAGCAAAAACAAAAAATTTTGCAAAAAAATTAGCCAGGCGGACCTAAGCAAATTTACTGGGGTGGGTGTTCCGAAACTGCTCCAATACGGTAAATCTGCCCGCTAATCTAAGAAAAATACCCGCTCATCTTGAGAAAAATGCCCATTTATTTTCAATTGACATTTCCTTAAAATTTTGTGTCAATTTTTTTAAATTTTTTTGACTAGAGTGTAGCCCAGGATCTCAGCTTTCGAACGAGCTATCAAACTCCATTTAATAATTTGAGAAATGTAGAGATTTAGGAGTCTGAATGAAGTAACTATTATTTTTCTGTTATTTCTTCAAGCCCCTAAATTCTACATTTCTGAAATTGGAGTTTTGGAGTTTGATAGCTTGTTGGAAAGCTAAGATCTTGTGCTACACGATAATGCAAAAAAGTTTGAAAAAATTAATTCCAACAATGGATGAAAAAAAGTCAAGATAAAAGTTAGCCTGGTCTATTTCAGGCCCCATTTTACAATGAGAGGAGGAGGTCTGATTTTTCCTTGGTCTCCAATAGGGTTTTTCAGCTCCTACGAAAATCCGGTGTCCGCCGTTTATCTCTCACACTTCCCTCACCCGCCCGACGAAAATGTTCGGACCTGTATCAGCTGGCAGGTTGATAAAAACATCAAATACAAGGGCTCCTACTCCATAAGCATTCAGAGATTCAACTATCAGAACCTATAAACGGAAGAAAATTAAACTGTACAAATTCAAACAGATTTTGAATACTTTTTTTAAACAAAACCCACAATAAAAAACTGTAGAAAAGTGGGGCGTTTTACATTTCGGAACATTGTTCGATGAAAACACCTATAAAAATTAAAACAAAAAATTAGCAACAAAAAATATGTTTGCGATTGAGTCTTCGGGTTCCTAAGCGATATCCGAAACTAAAAAAGCCAAGTTCCCAGACCTAGCCACCATTCGAAAAACAAGGTAGGGTAGCCAGACTTCTCCGAAATGTGACAAAATATGTTGCTTTAATCTAGGTTTGTGAATTTACTCGGGTAAAATCTTTTTGGGTAGAATTTCGGGTATTTACCCGTATTTAGCCGGTATTTACCGGAAGTAGGGTAAAATCTTCAAATTTCCATAGTCACATTTTTCTTAAATTTTTTTTATTCATTGCTAGCGCCATTCAGAGAAAAAGTAGCGCTTAAAATAAAACAAAAAAAGTGCAGGAACACACATTATAACCATTTTGCTGGAACAAGAACACTTTCTGACTTTAAAATTGCTTTGAGACAAACCAAATTCAAACAAAAATTTTGTGAAAAATAGTATTTTCACAAAATTCTTGGTAAAGATTTTACCCGTTTTAAATAGGGACGGGTAAAATCTGGCGGGTAACGGGTAAAATCAAGGATATTTTGTTTTATGCCCCTCTTTTCCTAAAAAAAGGGGGCATTTGCCCCCTAGAAGGGGCATTATAGTCACCCTGGACTGGTAATCAATTTGGTGGTACGGGGGTAATACCCCTACCCTTTACCCCCTCACTATTGATTACCGTCAAATTGGTTACGGGTTAAAGGGTAGAGAAGGGGGTAATTCTACCCTAACCCGTAATCAATACCGTAAGGGGTATGGGGTAAAGGGTGATCTACACACTATTGATTACCGAGTAAAGGGTAAAGGTTAGGGTAGGGGGTAAAGCGTAATAGGGTAATAGGGGGTAGAAACTAATGATTACCACCTAACTATTGATTACGACTACGACGGGTTAATGAAGGGGGTAAAGAGTAGGGCGTAGGGTATTACCCCCATACCCCCAAATTGATTACCAGTCCTGACCATAAAAGGGACCAATGCAAATATTAAAAAAAAAATTCAAAAAAGGCAAACCAATCACCACCAGGGTCAAAGTTTGACGAGAAATTCAAATCTAGCATCAGATTAGCTGAATTTTTACCCAAAAAATCAATAAATTTGACGAAAAAGCCATAATACCCACCAAGGAAAAAAATTTTCAAAAAAGTATATAGTAAAAACGAGTAGCGTCGAAATTTCAAATCAAAGATTCAAGCGATCAGGATTAAGGTCTAATAAAACAAAAAAGGGTACTTGAACCACCGACTCTAAAAAGTAATTTTTTCTAAAAAAAAATCTCCTACCTTATAAAACAGAGCAATTCAGGTGCGCATAAAGCCATTAACACCACCCAAACCCACTTCGCTACGTGTTTGTTGGAAACAAATACAGTGTTTTCACGGCCCTCTAAAACCAGAGCAAAAAATTTATTAGGGGCTGAGAAAGCACAAATATACCTGGAATTTTGTCTGTACAAATGGAAACATTTTTTCCGCCAGAGCTGATTCCAGCAGTCATCAGCAAAAAAGTGGTTTTAGCCATTACAGCACTGCATAAAGTCAACAAGAACAGGACGAAAAAGGCGGATATCTTGAGCAGTTGAAGGCAAGATGTGTGCCATACACCTGGACTTTGTTTGGAAGTGTATTTTTCATTGTTAAAATAATTTTTGGTGATCCAACCTTTGCCCATACGATCTGGCTGTGGAGGTAGAAGAGAAAATATGTCCCATCCAGGTTTGTCTACTCCATCTGCCACTGCTTTTCTATAAAAAAAATTGCAGACGAGTCTCGATACAACGAACCCCCAAAAAGTTTGTTCCCACCTCGGGTCCGACACTTTTTTAGCTCGATTTTTGAAGCTTTTTGCCAGTTGTCTTCGGTCAGTCTAGTCCGAAATATCGCAAGGACAAGGGACCACAGGCGCCTATCGGCGCCTCTATAGTATTTCGAAATTTCAATGAGGGGCTATGACTTCATTCATAAAAATAGGTATATCCCCTATTAGAACTCATTTTTTTCGCCCGTTCTTTTTTTAAAACGAAAGCTGACATTCTGGGGAACACGATGGTATTAGCGACAAAAGTGATTTCGCTATCTACGACCCGTTCTGGCCTTCGAAGTAAAAAAGCGTTAACCACCCACCCACACATGCCAAATACTATATAAGATTTAGATTTTACCGATCGCTTTTGTACATAACAACATTTGCCGAAACTGGGTCGATATAACGAACACTTATTTTCAAAAAGGTGAAAATAAGTGTTCGTTATATCGAGACCCGCGGGTCTTTTCGGCAAAACTGTTTTTATGTACAAAAACGATCGGCCAAATATAAATCCTTGCGATATTTCGGACTGGACTGACCGAAGACAACTGGCAAAAAGCTTTAAAAATTGGGGTAAAAAAGTGTCGGACCCGAGGTGGGAACGAACTTTTTGGGGGTTCGTTGTATCGAGACTCGACTGTACAATGCATTTTGATGCCAAGCCTAATGATTTTTTCATTTTAGAAGGTCTTGATGTTTTCCGTAAAAGTTGTGGCCGAGTACTTTAAGATTCTGAGATCGGCCTGTTGGGGGGGAGGTGGTTGGAGGGCAACCAAAGTCTAGTCATATTTAGGCAGGGCTTAGAACTCAAAATTTTGAAAATAAAGACATTTGCTCAAAATAAGGACATTTAAGGCCTTTTAGCATAAATATGCTGCTTTATCCAGTGCTTATTGCTCTTTCGCTGCTAAAAAAATAAGATTTGGAGTCTCAAAATAACGAAAAATCTTATAAGCAAGGACATTTCGAAGCCCTTATGCCACCTTCCGTATTATCTCTAATGAGCGCTCGGGGCGCTTATTTTTCAACCCTCCGAAAATCGTGAAAATTTTGGGTCGATCTCGATATTCTTGGATGCGAAACCAAAATCTAAAAGGCGGAATCGGTGGAGCTGTGGGAGCTAAGAAAATGAGATATAGGTCACCAAAGTTCAATGGGGAGTTATTAGATAAAGGGCGCTAATTAGATTTAATACGGTATATTAGAAATATTGTTTGGCTCTCGACCCCTAAAACTAACCCAATAGGATGTGGTTTAGCATTCATAGCCGGATGAGTGCTGTCTATTCCACTGCTATAGTGGTGGTTGTTGGCAGTGGAATAGCCAGGCATCCTTCTGTCCTGGCCACTACTGATTGGAACTGGAGGATGGGGTGAGCTTGGAATGGCACAGTCTATTGAATGGTTTCTGGCGTGCACTCCTTGCAGAAATGAGCAATCAGAGGTGCGCAAAGTGGAAGAGAAAGAAGAGGAGACTGTGCTACCTGCTACTTCAGCCAATGGCTCTTCCTGCCTATGGCGATTGTTGAGCAGAAAACTGGAGATCGGGTCCATGCTGTAGCCACAATCTAATTTATTTTACTTTTAGCAAATGACATAGTTAAATTAGTTTTTTAGCAAAAAAATAGTTAATACAGATAGAAAAAATATATAGTTTTGGCAGCTAAGAATTTGGGAACTGAAAAACATATTCTAATACAAACGTGACCAGGAGTCCACTTTTGATCTTACGGAAATGGAGTTAGAGCAGGGATTACATCTAAAGTTTTCAAAAATCAGACAAATATTTTTAAAAAAATCAGATTTTGGGACTAAAAATCAGATTTATAAGAACTCCTGGTGTCTAATATTCTAACGGAATACATAAGAATTCAAGTCATGAGACCCAAAAATTAAAAAACGCCACACCAACGCTTGAAAAGCCACACTCTGCCAACCCTGCTGTAACCCTTTTGAAAATGGTCTTCGAGTCTGAATGGCGATATTTTTTGAGTTTTTGAAAAAAAAGTCGACCAATTCGTAACCCTAGCAATTTTCGCTTCAGACTGACTAATCAATTTTTCAAAAATTTCCAAAATTAGGGTTTTCAAAAAGCATGGAGCCAGCTGGGAATAGAACGTTTAGGTGTGTCACTGCGGTATTTCTTAATTGGCCACTCTTCAATGAACGACCACCACCAGACATTATAGGGATCATAGCTATGACTCTTAATTCTGCAGAGGCTGAAAAACAAATGAACATGACTAAAACTATTTTTTAATCAAAAGCGAATTCCTATAAAAAATCTTCAGTCAACCAAAACACCGTCAATTAGTCGAAAAAAGGATTAGCTAAGTGCTATTATTATCCTTGCAGATATCAATGAACAAGCCAAGAGAGGAAGAAAAGAAGTGTTTGGATCAAGTGTAGCTGCTGGTCCACTACTTGTTGTAGAGCTGGTGCGGGGAAGAAGGAGGACACATTTAAAGTTGTTTTGTGTTGATGTCCACCACCAGGGTCCTAAGCTCACAAGAAGGGGGACTGGGGCGGAAGGGACTTCAGTGAACAGCATGACTTGTACACTAACACCACATGGATGAATAGATCAAACAAGAGTCTTTTGACCCATCGTGTGCATGACTGTTGGCTGGACGCGCTATTTAGCAGTAGAACAAGTGGGCCATAAAGCTTTGAGTGATGAACAAAAGCTCTAAGTTGCAGGATTAGCACCTCACAAAAAGAAGTACAGTTCAGGGTGGTGTACTGGACAAGAAGATAAACTTGTGTATAATTTGCTGGAAATAAAATGAGACAGAATTTCTGACTCAGAAATTGACCAAGTTGAGCAAAAATTCACAGTGCAGGAAATACAATACAGTCAACCCTCGGTTAACCAGTACCCCCGAGACGGGCCTTGAGGTGCCACTACCGGTTTATCGAGGTTGACTGTACAGCTTATATATCGCACTTGCAAAATACAAATTTGAGTCAAATTTGACCCGCTGAGTCAAAAAACGTAAAGCCAATAACAATCTCATATTACGATGGAGTGATTTTTTGGTGTCCGTCACGTTTTGTTTTTGCTTTTTTTCTTTTCAATCGTTACCCACGACATGTCTTATCATTCGTCTGATTTTTTCAGGGCTCCATACTAGAACTCTTTCTCTATCTTTTGAGTATTGGATGTCTAATACTAGCGACGATACTTCGCCCTTTAAAATCGGGAGATAACTCGGAACTCCGAAAAATTTCATTTACCTTCGAAAATTACGCGTTTGAATTGCCGCCTTTTTGAAATATTTGAATTTTACGAACTCGAAGTTGTTCTTCAGTCAGTCTCACCGTTATTGTATGGCGCCGTTAGTCGCCAGTTTTTCTTGTAAAAAATACTGCATTTCCTGTAATAGAGCCCCCCTCTAATTGACCCACTCCCCCCCCTTTATTTTTTGACTAGAACTTCAGAGTTAGGGCTATTTTTGATTGACAATTTCAAAATTTTTGGGCATCCAAAAAATAAAGCCCCCGAGGGCTCTATTAGAGGAAATACGGTAATTTGAGAGCTGTGCTTGTGCCAAGCTCTATTTTCCTAAGAGCGTTCGTGCGTGTATATTCTGTCCGTCAATAGCAGGGTTACTATCATAACCAAAAGCCAGGTTTTTCGCGGAATTTCGGACAACACAACTAAAAGCCGGTTTTCGAAAAATCATGTACAGCAAAATTGCGTTTTCTTTATGACAAAAATACAGAGTGGCACAAGAAATTCGGCATTTTTCGGAAAAATCACTTTTTTAACAGATCGGTCCCAAAAAACCGGCCGAATCCTACTCTACTCTGTGGTTTAAATGTCTGCTGAACGAAATTGAGTCTTTCCAAAAGCAATAATTTGTTTTTTTAGCCATCGAGAGCCTTAAACAAATGACTGTCAAAGAAGATACGAAGGAAGAACTCCTCATCCGTGCTAAACTAGCCGAGCAAGTAGGATTTTTTTGTTGACTATCTCGAGCCGAACTTTTACCATTTTTACCCTTCGTACACATGAAAATGATTTCTTCAGGCTGATCGTCACGATGAAATGGCCGAATTCATGCGAGCGTATGTCGAGAAGACCAAGAAAATCTCGCCTGAAGAGCGCAATCTGCTGACCTTTGCCTACAAAACTGTAGGCACCGTTTGGCGATTTTAGTTTCTAATTTACCATTTTGTTTGTAACAGGTGGTTGGATCTCGCCGCCACAGCTACAGAGTCATTCAAGACGCCGAGCAGAAAAGTCAGGAAGATACGCATCACAAGCAGTGGATGAAGGAATACCGTGACCGAGTTGGCTCCGAAATGCGAGACATCTGTGGCTCCATTCTAGTAAGCGAAACTTTCTTTTATGTGTTTAATTTTACGTTCAGTTTTAGAGCACTCTCGAAAAGACTTTGATACCGAACTCGGAGGAAGGTGAGGCCAAAGTGTTCTTTCTCAAAATGAAGGCTGACTATTTGCGTTATGTGGCTGAAATCGCTGATGGTCCAGATCGTTCAAGTTGGTTTTTTGCTGAAGAAATGCTAGTTTTGCTCGTTGATGTTTAGGTGTCGTTGAGAAGTCTCGATCCGCATACAACGAAGCACTGGAAATGGCGAAGGTCAAGCTGCCGGCAACAAATCCTATCCGCCTTGGGCTCGTCTTGAACTTCTCTGTGTTCCATTATGAAATCGCTTTGGAAAAGAAGGTGGCCTGTGAGCTCGCCAAAGCAGCCTTCGATGAAGCTCTTGCCGGTCTACCCAGTGTCAATGATGACTCGCATAAGGACTCTACGGTTGGTTTTCTTAGATTTTTGTCTTGTTTGATTTTTTCTGCTTTTAGATGATTCTGCAGTTGATTCGTGACAATCTGGCCCTGTGGACAGAAGCTTCAGTGGTAGAAGGCGAATAAGAATTACTATGAAATGCGGTTTTCTGGAAAACTCACTTTTGTCATCGAGGATTGTTCTTCTATTATGTCTGTGTGTTAGAATAAAGAGTTAGTTGTTTTAAGTCTTGTGAGAATTGATTTTCTGTTTTTTTCGTCTGCTAGGTTCATAATGTGTAGGCATAGTAAGAGGCAAAGTGAGCGCCTTTTAATTTTTAGATATATATTTCTTTTTCAATTTTTCAAAGTTTTAGTACCAAATTCAATTTGTAGAACTAAACTTTAAAAGGCGCTCACTCCGTGCTGAAAAACCTGCAGTTTTTTAAATTTTAAATCTACAAACTATTCGTTTTACTTTTAAAAAATTGAAAGGCGCTCACTTTGCCTCTCAGTAGTCTTAGCCTTACAGTCAGATTATTATCCTTTAAAATTTTTTGCTTACTTGTTTTGCTTTTACAAATTTTTTTTATTGTGGTTTTCTTCGTGATGTCTGAATCGGGCGGCGCTTGTTGATCAACACCGAATTGATCAATGAAAGCGGCCATAATAATGATTGATCAATGAAAGCGGCCATAATGTCCTGAAAGCGGCCATAATACCCCAGGCTGGGTTAGATGTCCTGAAAGCGGCTATATAATACCCCAGGATGGGTTAGATGTCCTGAAAGCGGGTGAGAGATCCCAGGCTGTGTTAGTTGGCTGTGAGCTGAGTTTTTCGTCTTCAAGTTAAGTTGTAATGTTTCTGTTCTGGGTTAAATGTTTTTTATGTGTTAATTTTTTTAAGATCAGACACAATTTTTTTTTAAATTTATGAAACATGAAAACACTTAAAGACATTTGTAGTTTTGTTGTTAAATTTTGGCCGCATTAGCGGCCATCTAGCACCAATACAACGCGCGCAGCGCGTTTAAAATACAACAAAAAATTTGAAATAATTGTTTAGCTGAATTGCGCTTTCTCAAACAGTTTTTACTCGGTTAAAATATCTGCTGCCGGGCCTCCCTAGTTGATCAACACCAAATTGATTAACATTGAATTCAAATTAATTTTTTTGTCTTGTAAAGAGCTCCTATCATTTAAAATGTTTCTCTGTAATACAATCTCAATTCTTCTGGGTAATCCATGCGCCAATCAAACCAAGTGGTCGTCCGTTTAATGCAAATATTTTTTTATGTTTTTTGGACTTCAAAACTAGTCTTTTGTACTACTTTAAGCATTCCAAAGAAAGGTTGATCATAGTGAAATTCCATTTTGTAAGGTATTTTTTAGTTTTAGTAAAATCGATGAAATAACAGTTTGCTACGTACAAATTATCTTCAGATTACTAGAATTAGTGCATGAAAATGCTTTTTGAAGCTGAAAGGTAAGAAATTTTTTGTCCCGGGTGGTCATCCAGATTCACCACTTTTACCCGGATATGGATGGAGTAGACCAAACATTAACATCCTTATTTCAACGTATCTGTCTGGGTATCTATTCATTAGAGAAAAAACATTCATCTGAAAATGTCTTCATGCACATAAACCATAATCTATGTGAGCATTGAATACCTTTACGCAGGCACTTCCACCTGAGAACCGATACTTAGGGAATGCCTTTCTACTAACACCTCAGTACTTTTACCTAGTACAACAATCTAGGTGCCACATGGATACGCTACCAAAACTACTCCAGAAGTGAAGTGAAATCGCTGTTTCAGCATATAACTTGTACCATCACCCAATTATAAATTAGATTAATCCAATTCTTCGTAAAATTTATTGGTAACAAATTATAAGATACAGTCAAACCTCGTTTATACGGCACCCCCAAAAGTTCGTTCCCGCCTTGAGTCCGACACTTTCTTTAGCTCAATTTTCGAAGTCTTTTGCTAAATGTGATTCGCCAGTCTAGTCCGAAATATTGCAAGGATTCTGATTTTGCCATTCGTTTTTTTAAAATCTTTAAATTTCGCCATAAAGACCCGCGGACCTCGGTTATCCGGTACCTGATTTTCAAAAAGGGGTGCCGGATAACCGAGGTTCGGTTAAAGTCTAGGTTCGTATATCTTAAGTGCTACCTTGGTGATTGTTAGAGACGTAGCCGAGATGACTAGCTATGTTCTTTCAATACCCTACTTTGTCTTGAATCATTTCGTAGCGCTCAACCATATTATTCAGACGATCGTCTAGGTTACGATATGCAATCACCCTTTTTCTTATATTCGATCCGCATCAGAACGCTGAAACTCGCTGCTCTGACAACGCAAATTCAATTTGGAGTCCTTCAATCAGCTTCCAGACTGTCGGATGATGTGCAGCCATAGTTCTGATCTTTGTCCATTGAATGATTCAATCCCATTGTTTGTCTTAGGATCATCTGTCTTGACCAAAGCTCGCACATTCCATGTTTCTGGAGGATACCTGTAACCAAACATTCACAAATTGGAAAGGGAAAGAGTATTACCTAGCATTTTTTCGCTTGCCGGCACCAATCGGTGTAGAGTCCTCAAAATAGTCCAGCATTGGTTCTAGCTGATTTGCATAATTGGAACCTTCAAACTTCATTCTGTAATGAAAGACTTTAGAAACAAGCAAAGCGCCACATATTTACCTTAACTCATCCATTACCACTCCTACGTTTTTGACCGGAACAAAAGCTAAAGCCAGAATCATGTTGATCTCAAGACGAAATGCAGCATCGGAGTCATAGAGAATCTTGTTTCCTTTCTCATAAACATTTCTTACCATCGATCTCAGCAAATGTACGAAGCATCCTCGCATTTCGATCCTTGGCCAAATCTTCTGAAATCAGGCATGAAATATGTGTTCTTGTAAAAGACGAGGAAAAAACCTTGAATGCGTTGAACTCCCCAAGCTAAAAATCCACAGCTAGACTTGTTGGCGAGAGATTCGGGCACATATCGAATAATTTCTTGAGCACGAATTCATAGGTTGCTTGCTTTCAGTCGGTAAGTAAACAGAAGACGACGAGGACGAAGGAATGCGTCAAGCGAGCGTATATTATCCACAAGTTGTCGAAAAGGAGAGGCATTACATTCCAAGTTCCATCGGCTCCAAGTTTCTTCTCAGCAACGAGTAAATCCAGTCACTTGTCTGTGAAAAAAAACAGGATACGCTCACTTCCATTCCATCCATCAAATTTGAGAAAGACTTCATTGCCATACATTTTGAAGTTTGTCGGAACCTAAAGACAAACAATAGGTGTCACTTGAAAGTAAACACCAGCAATTCGAGACTTTTCGGATTAGCTGGCTCCAAATTCTTGTCGAATATTGCGAATGTTGTTTGCTGTGAATGATCGGCGAATAAGACCCCAGGCTTCTTTTGACACTTCTTTCAGTGCATTTCCAATGATGCTTCGAGGAGCTTCCTTGCTAGAGAGTGCTTGCTTCTGAACGATTCCCTAAGAGTTATTGGATTACTACGATAACTGGGAACTCATACGCAAAGTTGACCCCAAAAAATTTTATGCTCAAAAATGATTTAAATATTACTCTTATTTACTCTTCAAATACATCATAATTCCAATCCGAATCAAAAAATTTACGAACACCAATTTCACCATCATTACATACAAAAATTTCTGAGATATGTTTAAACAAATAATATAGAGTATCCGGCCCTTCGAATTTCTTTCGCCATAGGTACTCGGAAAGGAAGTTCATAAAAAGATGCCGACATGTTAAGAATATCCATAGACAGCAGATTGAAAGAATAGCAAGAATGAAAAATGTTTGATGGATATTAGCAAATAATATTTTTGGCGGTTTTAAAAAAAAAAATTTTTTTGGGGTCAACTTTGCGTATGAGTTCCATGAGGGAACTTCCATAACTGTCTCGAAAAAACTGCGTAAAAACCCTGAAAGCGCTTCACTTCTGCAAGATTCTTGTCGCCATAATGATTGTGCGCAGAAGTTATTTCACATTTTTCATCGAAGGTGACAGCTCTTCCTGTAAAACTCGAATTTCCTACAAGAAAGAGAAAAATCAAATTACCGTCGTATTTGGTATTCTCAGTGCCATTTGAGCCAGTCCGATAGTGAATGCACCGCCAGTAGGTTCGCTTTCCTCTTGGAATGATTTTCCGGTGCAAGCAGTTATCGGAATCTTTAAGCATCGGCTCGTTCTTCTCAGATGTAAGCAGCTCGAAATTCATGCTCACTCTGAACAAATACAAGTTTCTAGAATGCTAGAAAGTATCTTAACACAATAAGAAAAGTTCCAAGAAAAAGTAAGTTCATTGCGATGCAGCAAAAAATCAACACACATCAGCTCAAAATTATAAGTAAAAAAAGAGTTGATCAATTCGGTTGTTGATAAATTCGCTTAACGTTTTGCATTGGACGTTAATTCAATTCGTTAAGTGGACTGGATTTAAGGGACGACCACTTGGTTTGATTGGCGCATGGATTACCTAGAAGAATTGAGATTGGATTATAGAGAAACACTTTAAATGATAGGAGTTCTCCACAAGACAAAAAAAATTAATTTGAATTCAATGTTGATCAATTCGGTGTTGATCAATTCGGTGTTGATCAATTCGGTGTTGATCAATTCGGTGTTGATCAATTCGGTGTTGATCAATTCGGTGTTGATCAATTCGGTGTTGATCAATTCGGTGTTGATCAATTCGGTGTTGATCAATTCGGTGTTGATCAATTCGGTGTTGATCAATTCGGTGTTGATCAATTCGGTGTTGATCAATTCGGTGTTGATCAATTCGGTGTTGATCGATTCGCTTAACGCCGTCTGAAACAGCCTGTGGGACATCAAATTTGTACAAACTTTAAATGCAGACAAAAACAATTCGAAAATTTTTTTCAAAAATTTCAGCGTAAAAGAGCCGTCCCTAAACTCAAAATTACCATTGTCATCAACGGCGATGGTCCTTTAAAAAATTTGCGCCCTTGGTTTCGCTGTCAATAGAATCACTATATATTTTTTAGAAAACTATGACAGTGACTTTGCTTGTTTGCCTGGTGCTATCGATTGTTGGAGGGACTCTTGCAACTCTCTACCAGTGGTGTCAATTTCGACCGAGTGGAACGCAAATCTTTAGCAATTCGTAAGCGCTTCAGCATTTTTTGCTACTTACCGTACTTCCTCTAATAAGGCCCTCCACAAAATCCGAATTTCTTAAATTCATTCTCCGCCTTTTATACCAAGTTTTTGGTTTTGAACGCAACGTATGTTATTTACCAAAATGTAGCTGGGAATCTGTGCTACATTTTGGTATATAACATACGTTGCGTTCAAAACAAAAACTTGGTATAAAAGGCGGAGAATGAATTTAAGAAATTCGGATTTTGCGGAAGGCGCTATTAGAGGAAATACGGTAGATGATTATATTCGTGTTCGTTTTTAGGAGTGCATGGTCAAATATTGGTACTCCGTCAAGCTTCTCTCGTTTTGCTGTGGGTGAGGTAAGATTCTTCATTTATATTGAAAGTATATTGATTATATTGAAAGCTTTCAATTATTCGAATATCTTTTAGACAACGTGCCAAATCTGGTCTCTAAATTTCACGGTGACAAACTCGTTAGACGATTTTTTGCGTGGCAGCCTGGCCAATTGGAACGCGTTGAAGGAGGAATGGAATGAGAAGGAAAATTTCCGCTTCATGATTGTTGCCTATGTCAACGTCCTGTAAGTTTTCTTCGATCATTTGACTAGCCTGCGTTTATGTTTGTTCATTTTAGGCTCTTGATTGTGGCATTCACCTACTTCCTAATCGACAACTACAATCAATATAGTCAAGAACAGAAAAAAAAACTCAAGGAGAAAAAGACCAGCAAAGAAGACAAGAAGAGAAGGCCAGCCAACGAGACCAACTATTCTATCTCGTTCCAGCATCTTCGAGCCAGTGCAGAGCCAGCGATTCCGGAAGAAGAAATTGCTCTAGTGGATTCAGATGAGATGGTCCCCGTGGAACAAGTCTAAGAAAAAAAGGAGCGATTTAAGGATTGGTATTTATTGTTGTACCTTGGGGATGTTGCGTATTTGGTTGTGGTGATTCGTTATTATTTGATAAGAAAAATTTTGGATCTGTGAAGTTTTTGAAGTTCATCTTTGATTGGGCGAAAAAGCATGATTCATTTCAGATGCCAGACCTGTGGCACTACCGCTCAGCTTTTTTTCCAGTATTATTTGTTAAGCATGAAAGCAAAAAATCTCGTGGAAAGGTGGGGTGATTAGGTTATGGCCCAAAATTTATGGCCGGAAAATGTCTCATGTTCTTTTATGCTCCGCTCACAATGGTTGTCGGAAGTTGGGGCCGGAGTGCTTTATATCGACCCCTCACAAAACCCATTTTTAATCGTTTTTATAGCATTATTAGGGCGTAATTATGCTAAAAAACACATTTTTAGGTGGCGGAGGGCACTTTTTCGAAATTTTTTTTTGATATTTTTTTTATATACCTGCCTGTCTTCGGCAGGCAACCTATTTCAATAGGAAGCCCTCTGGGGCACATGGTTTGGGACAGGGGCTGACCCTTTATATGCATATAACCGTAGTTTCTGCTTTTATACCGAACCTAATTGACTGTGGCACGAAAAAAAGAACATTAATCATTGTCGTAACGCTTCCAATTCAATAAAACATGTAACCAGTTAAAGTGATAAAGACGCTGGTCAACTTCTCAAAATGATCTCACAAGTGTTTGGAGACATATGGTGACTTATCCGAAACAATTACACTAAGTTTTTATGTCAAATGAAAGAGGAGAATCATGGCTACAAAATTATATCAAGAAAATCATCAAAATACAAGGTTTTGAAAATCCGTTCCGAACTTTCTTAATTGAGATTTTTGTAAAAAAAATATTTTTTGAAAAAGTGCCGTCCGACACCTAAAAATGTGTTTTTTAGCACAATTATTCTTTAATAATGCCATAAAAATGGTTAAAAATGGGTTTTGGGAGGGGTCGATATAAAGCACTTTAGCCGAAGTTGGATGTTGAAATCTCTAAGATTCAGTAGCTAAGTCCCAACATTTTTTAGTTCTAAAAGTTCATTTTATTCTCAGGCTTCTTTCTCCGAAAAAAACAACTGTCTAATAGTTGGACAGAAAAAATAAAAATTTAGGATCCTAATTCCTGCGACTCTGAAGTCATCTCTCTATTTTGAGCGCGCCATTAATGTGCCACCCTGTAAATTTTTTCCTGTGTAAACGCTGCAGCTGTTAGTCAGCATTACCCACAATTGTAAAGCGCTTCTCATCTTTCTAATCTACCGGACAAGTTAAATCTATTTGATTTCTCCCACTTCCTTTAAATCTCTGGTCACCAATAAAACAGTTCTTGGTATATCCCATTCCTATAAGAGCATCAGAGAACCATCAAAACAGTCGTCTTCTCTCCACCCTTTCCACTTGTAGAAGCAGGGAATATAGCAGATAAGAAGGACTAACAGATGACAATTTACGTAATTGCATATGTGGTGCGTGTGCAGATTGCCTTTCTCTCCAATTATCCACCTTCAAGGAGGATCAACCTAAAGTCGTCAATGTCTTGGAATTTGCTGACTCTTTGATGTTCCCTGGTGGACAGCAGCAAGGTGGGAGTGACCTGCACTATCCTTTCCTCTATCTATTTCTATTTGCGATGAATGTTTAGAACTACCTATGCCTGTATAGCCCCTTACCAGCACATCTTATGACAATGTTGCTCCTTTGTTCGAGAATAGCTTAATCCATCCCGCTCTTTCCCTCCAACTTTCTTTCACTTCTCCTGCCTCCTTTCTTAATTAGAACAGCAACAATGGGAAGTGTCTCTTCTCCTGGTTGTTGTTTTTCAGTTTTGCCTTCTTCTTGATCAAACTTCCTGACCACAGAAGAGAGTGGTGTAATAGTCAGTGGTCGAAATGTACTTTTAAACCTTTTTATAGACGACTCAGCTTTGGTTCGTATGGAAAAGATTTTTGCAAAGTATAGGCCAAGAAATAAAGCTAGGAATACGCAGACATTTTTTGAAAATTTAAATTTTTTTCTTTCATGTTAGAACGGTTCGTACTCATTTCATCACAACTCATTTTATCCCAAATAAAAATCCCAATACAGCTTGAACTAAGCTCTAAATTGAGTCGGGAAACACGTTTGAGTCCGTCCTGACATACGGTGGTCTACCCTTGCCTAAGCCAAAAAACCCGAGTTAACGCTCAAAAAAGTTTCGCCCCGAAGGTGGCGCAGGGGCGTGATAGGTTAGAGATGCGCGCAATCACTTACCTTAGACATGATTCCGAGCAAGACTCTTGATTAAAAATACATATAGAGTCTCTTTTTGCCCAGCCCTAGTTACCAAAACGCAAAAAAACTATCGCGAACTGGCCTATCCCCCTTCCGTTAGGAGTTGCTAAAACGTGTGCCCCAAACTGCAAATTGTTAAAAAGTACCCGTTGGTCAGAAAAGTTGCTCGGTTTATCAGAAAAGCTGCCCGTTTTTCATAATATTTGCCCGTTTTGTCAGAAAAGGTTCAGCTACGCTGAACTACTGCGTATTACTTTTTCTATATGCTGCTTGTTGTTGTTCTTGCTTGTCGCTGTATATACCAATTTCTTTAATTTTAGAAAAAACAAGCTATGACGCGTGACTTGAAGCCAGGATTTCAAACTGTGGTGCAAGCAGAATTATAATTGGTGGTCTAGCTGAAGAATGCGAGTCGTTTCCTTTGCACCTTTGCAAATCATAATACCTACATTACTTAATCCAGGAAAACATGGATCGTGAAATAGGAAGCGTCTCTTGGTATCGGTGCGACCATGTGGACTATAACAAGTGTTGTTCCAGCGCCAACCCCTTTTGAAAAAAGGCCCCAATGCCGGCGCCTCCCATCTAAAAAAATGCCTTGCCCCAGCGCCGGGCTGAAACTTTTGTTTTTGCTGAAAATTTTACAAAAAATATCTATTTTTATTGACAGTATATTTCTCGAGGTGAATAAAGTCAGTTGTTGAGAAACCGTTGGTTATGTTGTAGAAGGTTTTCATCTTAAAAGGGTCGTGCCTAAAAAACTGAGTGAGTAGTTCTTTTCTTTCTCGGAGAAGGTTTACATGTGTTTTGACATGGATTTTTAAAGTCTTTTGGCTAGTTTTGAGAAGTAGTATAAAGTCTTCAATATCAGATTTGATGCAAAACGAGTGAAAAATGGAACGACTCACAGAATTTTATTGGTCCCTGCCGTAACTTTTTTAAACGCTTTAAAGTCGGTTAAAGTTAATATCGAGTAGCTAATTCGTTGTCAGGAATGACGTGTTTTCACTAAAAAGTCGATTGAAGATACTTGTCAGCCAAAACACGCTTCTTTCCTGACAAAACGGGCAACTTTTCTGACGAAACGGGCAGCTTTTAATTGTCTTCCAAAACGAAGAAGTGGTCATGCGCCTACGCACCAGGGCTGCACCGGATATGAAAAAATATCGGATCGGATATTGGATGTCAAAAAGTGGCGGATATCGATTGCTTTACGAAAACTTTTTTTGCACCGCAGGTAGCTTGACGTTATATAAGAGACTCTACACTGTGCAGTTCACAGTATAAATTCTTGGACCAATACAGTCTAGTCTCGTTTATCCGACACCCCCTCAAGTTCGTTCCCACCTAGGGTCCGACACTTTTTTAAGCCAATTTTTAAAATGTTTTTCCAGTTGTCTTTGGGTGTTGAGTCCGAAATATCGCAGGATTCTGATTTTGCCGATCGTTTTCCCAAATCCTTTTACGTTGCCATAAAGACCACGGCTCTCGTTTATCCGACACCTGATTTTTAAAAGAGGTGTCGGATAAACGAGAGACGCGGTCTTCATGGCAACATAAAAGGATTTGGGAAAAACGATCGGCAAAATCAGAATCCTTCCGATATTTGGGACTACACTGGCGAATCACATTTGACTGTATCACTTTTTCATTATGACTTTGTATTGAACCAAATTCTTGGTATTCAGTTAGTAGATGTTTATAATCTATTTGCTTTTTAAGAGTTTTAAAATGCTGGATTGGTGGTACGACTTTCTTCCGCAGATTTTGCAGGATAGCTGGATCGGATTTGAAAAATTGACAGGAGCACAGTTGGATGAATATTTTTCTCTGTATAAACACAAAGTAAGTTGATTTCATAAAAATTACATCAATTGGCCTTTAATGCAAACTTTCATTGCAATTTTATTTAGGGTTTTTAAGGTTTTTTAAATAGGCTAAATACTTGAAATTTTCGGATTTTTCGAATTTTCGGGTAGGACTCGAAAATTTCGGGTACCTAGACTCTAAAACCACAATTTTTCCAGTTCTTGGCGTAAGAAATCTTTTTTTTACAAACTTTTAAATTAATATTTGGGGTGCGCGGACCCGGAACACGGAATTTTTGAGTCGGATACCCAAATCCGGACTCGAAATTTCTGGTTTTTCTGGTTTTGAGTCCAATTACCCGAAAACGGCTATCCAACTCAAAACCCTAGTCCCAATAAAAATCAAGTAAAAGGCTAACTTTAGAACAACCTGCTTAATGTGGAATTCCTGGACGCCTACTTACCCTCTCAACCTAATCTCTTATGTGCCTTGACAATTTTCGGACTAGTCTCTGCCGTCCTATTCATAGTTTTTCTCATATTCTGTGTGGCCAAACGATTAGGAGCTTGTGGAGCTTCTTATTTCAGTGATGAGGTTTATTTTCCACAATCCATCCGAAAACTCAACCAAAACTTTTCTTTCAGAAACCGGCCAAAAGTTCCTACCGTTTCATGGCCATATGTTTTAGCCTTGGCATTTGTTGGCTAACCTTGTTTGTGACCACCATAGTGTTAGCGCTGTGCCTACTCGACTTTGGCTCCAAGAATATTGGAGGCGCTTCAGCGGTTCTCGAAACCGCTGATGAATTGACTAAAACCGGTTTGCAGGTTGTAGAATTTGATTTTTTGGAGGTTTTGGTTGTTGATTTTGCGCGTTTAGACCCATTCGGAATTGGAAAGACATGTATTGGTTGGGTTAGACAAAGTGACCATTCAAGATGATGGCTCTCATCACCACCATCAACAACCCCTGTCAAGTGTGTCGGAAAATCATTTGTTGCATAAGGTTGTTAATGTTTTATTTTTATTTTTGAAATATTTCTGGAATATTAAAGCGCATGACAATTTCGGCGAAAGTATGAAAGAATTTGTTTAGAGGTTATTTTTTTCAGAAATTTTGGTACAATAGCCTCTGGCCAAACTAGAATTAGGGGATGCCGCGATGCGGCACCATCGCTGGCGCCGAGGACCTGCGTTGGTTACTTGAAAGGGCAAAAAAATCATACATGCTACCTGTAACCATGCCTTGGTCCCCCAAATCTAAAATTCACCCCAAACTGCCTTGGTCGGTACTTATACGGTTCCCCCCCCCATATCGGAATTTTTTCAAAAACAGGTTTTAACCATTTCTAAGCAATTCTTACACGCTAAAACCGATAAAAACGTTGTTTCCGACCACTTTCCATCAAAAATTTTGACTTTTTTAGATTTTCTACCTGCCTGCCTTCGGCAGGCAACCTACTTCAATAGGAAGCCCCTTTGGGGGTACATGGTCCGGGCCAAGGGCTGACCCTTTATATACCAAGAAATATATATCTTCAAAATATATATCTATATCTCTTGAAAAAAGAGCTGCCTGCTTGCAATGGAGAAGGGGTATAAAAATGATTAAAATTAAGATTGCAAGGCTGGGGAAAATACTACATTGCTGCTACTATTGTGAAATTTTGTTCTTTTGTTAGGGCTTGGAATAATATGCAAATAATTTAACTGCCGCTTATTTTTTATAAGCATTTTTACATTTATATTTTCAGTGGTTTATTATTGGTTAAATTTCCTTGATATATTTCTTGATATATAAAGGGTCAGCCCTGGCCCGACCATGTACCCCCAAGGGGCCTCCTATTGAGTAGGTTGCCTGCCGAAGGCAGGCAGGTAGAAAATCTAAAAAAGTCAAAATTTTTGATGGAAAGTGGTCGGAAACAACGTTTTTATCGGTTTTAGCGTGTAAGAATTGCTTAAAATGGTTAAAACCTGTTTTTGAAAATTCCGATATGGGGGAACCGTATAAGTACCCCTGTGGTTTTCGGCAACTTTCAACAGACCATAACTTTTTTTTGGCTTGGACACACCCTACTTTTGAAAGCTTTCCATGAAAGTAAATTGACCATTCCGCGTCGAATGGTGTTAACAGAATTCCAATCCGATAAGCGGAACATCCCTAACATTTTTTGTGACCGACGACAGACAGACAGACCCGACAATGACCATATAATAAAGATGAATTTTAGAGTCGTTCTTTTTAAACAGCCCGTATAAAGGGATACGGCAAAGGGAAAATTCCTCGGGAGAAGATTCCCAGGAAAAAATTCCGCGGAGTTTTAATTTTTGTTCTCCATGCTAGGAAAAAAACCAAATTCTGACTTTGGATTCGTGTTCAACATAGTTGATTGCATACCAAAGTGCTCCTTAAGTCTAAAACTCGTAGTTAAATTTAAAATATTGATTTTTTAAAATGTTTTTGTCTTGAAAGGAATTTTAAAATGAAAATTAAGTTTAAATTTGAAGAAAGTTGATCTGCAATCGACCGTGCTGAACACGAATCTGATGTCAGGATTTGTTTTTTTTCGTAGTATGGACGTCAAAAATTAGAATTCCGCTGAACCATGCCTTAAATATTACTTTCACAGCAATAAATTCCCTAAAACTATAAAAATCCTGGTTTTTAGTACAATGACATTCGCGAGCTGGGGTATGAGTTCAAACCACTGGACAGAGACTCGGAAAACTTCCTCAAATACTTTGGTTTCCTCATTCTTTTGCTGTTCTACACAATTACTCTAATAATTGCTGGATTGGCCGCTCTTATTGGTGAGTTTTCTCTTTGCCCACAGATGCATAATTTGCATATTGCAGGCATCCGAGAGCAACTATTGATCTACCACCCCATGGACAGGACCACCCATTCTGACAGGGCTGGCCGCACTTTAGTCACCATTGCCTTTCTGATGTTTGCAGTCAGTCCATTGGTCAACTTCTTTTCGGCTGTTTTGCTGCTGCACACTCATGCCCACACATCCATTTGTCCTTATGAACAGACATTGGTACTTATTTTTACGGGGTTTTTGGTCCTAGAAGACATTCTTCTGTTTTTTTATTAGGTCCTCGCTTTTTAGGCTTTTTAGGATTATGATTAGTCAAAAGTCTGCCTCATGGATAAGAATTTATGGTTAACCAGGCTTTCTTACAATTACATCAACCGGCCTAAAATAGACCCGCGCCAATTTCAATTAGACTTAGGCCTAAGCCTGATAGGCCTAATTTTAGGCCTACTTTTTGGCGGGAATTCGAAGTACATTTAATTTTTGGAGGATTTTATTTGCTTTTAACCACCTTTTCATTTTTTCGCTCAGAATTTCACCTAGTGTGGATAAAACTCACTGAAAGTTAGTTTTCTAGAGTTTACTAAATGGAGGTAAACGTTATTCGACCATTTGTGGTTATTGTAGAGTGTCCGCCATCTATCTCGAAATCGGTGATTTTGCAGCCTATTACAAGGAATCTTAAAATTTTAACACCGGATTCATGTTCAGTGTAGTCGATTTGCATGTAAAACTGCGTTTAAAGCTCTAATATTACTGCAAAATATTGAATTCCTCTCGAGACAAAAATGGTTCAAATATTGAATTTTTGAGCAGTTTAAATGTTTTTGTCTCGAGAGGAATTCGAAATTTTACTATAATTTTAGAACTTTAAAATCAGTTTTACATGCAAATCGACCATGCTGAACACGGATCCGGAGCTAAAATTTTGAGATTCCTTATAACAGGCTGCAAAATCATCGATTTCCCGAGATAGGTGGCGAACACTCTATAATAACCATAAATAGTCGAATAGATTAAACCTCCCTTTAATAAAGAAAACCAACTTTCAGTGGCTTTTGTCCACTCTATGGTGAAATTATCTCAGGCCTAGGGCCGGGGTTTTCGCAAACTTATATAAACCTTTTTTCTTAGCCAAAAAAATGAGAGAAAACTACCGAACCTTATCGAAGATTATGTTTTGGGATAATATTTTTTTTTAAACTCAATCATTTAGGCTCAAAATCGCTTTTTTCTGCCAATTTTCTGCCGACCAACAAAAGTAGTCAGCCAAAACAGCCTTTTTGGTTGTTTTGGCATCCATGTTTTGACCACATTTTTAACCTTTCAGGACTATTTTAGACTCATTAAAAGTCTTAAGAAAACAAAACAAAAAAATAAATTTGATTGATAAAAAGGCCATTATTGCCACAGTGATTTGTCGAAAATGTACCTTATTTTGCATACTTTAGAGTCAAAACTCCAACATTGAGGACTACATCAACGAAAACTACAACTTTTTTGAAGCTGTAAGCCTCGTGGACTTCCTGGGCGACTTGAGCACAGAACGAGTGGATATTAACATAGCTAACTGTGGAGAATACATCCGACCCATGCAGGTAAACAAATAAAGCTGGGGTGAACAGTGCAGGCGCAGGCTGGGCCAGTGTAGGTTAGGGACGGACTCAAACATGCGGGCAGAGATGATAATTGAGCAGGACTTCGGGACGAGAATTTTCGGCTGATAAGGATGGGCCCTGACTGTGAATTGGAAAAAATTCGATCAAGTTTTTTTGGCCCTATATGAGAATAGGATTGTTTTTTTTGCCTTGGTCCCCCTGTTGTTTTTTTTTTAATCAAATTGCCGTGCAAAAAACTGGAATTACTTGGAGAAATTGGTTGACCAAATTGTTATGATCTATTCGTAATATACAGTTGATGAATGTCTGTTGTAGATTTGAATGAAGATTTGATTAAAAATTCATAAAAAGAACAACAGGGGGAACAAGGCAAAAAAAAATCCTATTCTCATATAGGGCCTTTTTGGGATTTTTGTAGTGTGATCAAATTCCTGATAATCTGGCTCTTCAGCTCTGAAGGCCAATAAAAAGCAGTACAACTGGCACGCCGAAATTTGAAAAACACCTTGTTACCCATGTCATGGTTTTTCATAACTGACTTCTGGGTCATTGCTATACTTTTCGTTGGCTTTCAGAGCTGGATAACCAGATTTATCAGGAACTTGGGCACTCTCTACAAGAATACGTAAAAAGTTTCATCCATTCCTAGGTCACAGTTAGGGCGCCTTTTGTGAGCCGTATACAGTGGAGTCCATCCATAACGACACCCCCCTCAAGTTCGTTCTCGCCTCGGGTCCGACCATCTTTGCCACAATTTTTTGAGTCTTTTGGCGAAATTGATCCGCCAGTTTAGTACAAAATATAGTAAGGATTCTGATTATCTGCTGATAGGACCTGCGGGTTTTTTTATATCCGCAATGATCTTTTTGAAAACAGGGTGGGGTATATAGACCGCGGGTCTTATCTTCAAAAATATCGTCATTTTTAGAAATGACTTGTAAAATCTGAATCTTTGGCTAAACTTCGCTATACCACATCCTACCAAAAGTTGATTTTGACCACTTATTCGTGCTTTTCAGTAGGGATGATGGCTTGACCTTTTCGGGACGGGACGGGTCAGAATTCAAATTTAAAAATTCGGACGGACGCGGACGGACAGGTGCCAAAAATTTCCGGGCGGATTCCGACGGGACGATTCTCTGTTAACGGGACGGGACGGAATTGTCCCGTCCCGTCATCATCTCTACTTTTCAGGTCGAAATTAGTCGAAAAAACATGTTTTTGGGATTGGGAAAGACATTTGCAGAAAAATTTTTTTTTGCAAATGTCTTTCCCAATCCCAAAAACATGTTTTTTCGACTAATTACAACCTCAAAAACACGAATAAGTGCTCAAAATCAACTTTTGGCAGGATGTGGTATAACGAATTCCGGCCGAATCTTTAAAATAGTTTGGACTAGACTGACGGATCAATTTCGCAAAAGACTCAAAAAATTGAGGTAAAAAAAGTTGGACTCCAGGCGATATTGAAGATAACACCCGCGGTCAATATACCCCACCCTGTTTTCAAAAAGAACATGGCGGATATAAAAAAAACCGCAGGTCCTATCAGCAAATAATCAGAATCCTTTGCGTTACAGAGGGACTCGAAATTTCTCATTACAAAAATTTAAAAATATTTAAATTTTTGTAACTGACTTCTGGGTCATTGCTTTACTTTTCGTGGCTAAATTAAAGGATACCCCCACCAGCCAATTAAACCCTACCCTCACCAGCCAATTAAACCCTACCCCCACCAGCCAATTAAACCCTACCCCCACCAGCCAATTAAACCCTACCCCACCAGCCAATTAAACCCTACCCCACCAGCCAATTAAACCCTACCCCACCAGCCAATTAAACCCTACCACAGCCATTCAGCTTGGGGGACCAAGGCAATTTTCGGCTCCATATGCGTTCGCATCTCTGGAAAAAAATATGCTTTGGTCCCCCCTGTAGATTTTTTTGAAATTTTTTTTCTCCCAAAAATATCAAAAATGTTTATTCACAATTTTTTAGCATTTTCACGCAAAAAATTTTTTTGCCTAAGTCACCCTGTTGTTTTTTTTCGCAATTTTTTTTGGTTCTTATCCTTTATGCCGACCACACCCTAATTTAAAAGGGTACCGGGACACTGGAAAATAGTCTAAAAGTATGGAAATTGAACAAATTTTTGTCAGTGTGGTCCTACTGCACCAAGAAACTCTGGTATGCATGCATGTTTTATGCCGCCAAAAAGGCGAATCAACTTATTTGTGTCAAAATAAAAATAAAGTTCAACAATCAAAACTGGGGTGGGCTCGGGATAAAGGATAAGAACCTTTTTTTCTCCCAAATATCATTTTTTTTGCATGAAAATGCTAAAAAAAGTGTGAATAAAACACTTTCTGATACTTTTGGAAGAAAAAAAAATTTCAAAAAAATCAACAGGGGGGACCAAGGCATATTTTTTTCCAGAGATGAGAATGCATATAGAGCAAGGGTGCACCGGAAGTTCCGATTTCCGATGTTTTCTGGATTCCGATTTCCGAATTTTTCGGAGTTTTTTCGCTGCTCATTTTTGTTGATTTTCAGATGCCTGACGAGTCAAAGTGGGAAACGTTAATAAAGCATTTTATTTTTGTTCCGATTTCAGATTTCCGATGTTTTTGGAGTTCCCATTCCGATTTCCGTTCCGATATTTTTCGTGTTCCGGTGTGCCCCTGATATAGGGCCCATTTTTTAAACATTTTTGACCCTACCGGAGTATACCCCCAAATGAAATTTTTTAAAAGTGTTTTCAAACACACTATACCAACCTAAAATCACCTCAGGAGTTCAAAAAAGACATTATTTTTGTGTTCTGGTCTATAAAAAATTGAGTTTTGGGCATTTTGAAATTTCGACCATTTGGCTGTTTTACCATGTTTTGGTCACTGGGCTGGGCAAAGAGCCTCTAAATGCATTTTTGATCAAGAGTCTTGCTCGAATTATGTCTAAGGTAAGTGAGCGCATCTCTAACCTAGGCTTGGTTGCTTGGGGTTGAGATGCGCACACCCACATACCTTAGACACAAATCACTCGAAGGTGACTCTGGATGCATGGAGGCTGGAGTTGAGATGCGCACACCCACATACCTAGACACAAATCACTGAAGGTGACTCTGGATGCATGGAGGCTGGAGTTGAGATGCGCACACCCACATACCTTAGACACAAATCACTCGAAGGTGACTGGATGCATGGAGGCTGGTGAGATGCGCACACCCACATACCTTAGACACAAATCACTCGAAGGTGACTCTGGATGCATAAAAAATGTATGCCACAGTTTCTTTATGCGGTAGGCCCCAGTTAACAAAACTATGTTCGAATTCCATCTTTTTGGGGTCAAGGTACCCTCAACATCTGATTTACTGAGTTATAATAAACAGAAATCAACTAAAAATACCAAAATTCAAGATTAAAAAAAATCGACTTTTTTTTGAAAAAAGTAGGTGAAAACACCCTTTTTATCGTGTTCAACGTGTAGGAAATGCTTAAAATGGTTAAAATGGTGTTTTGAAAAAGTTCAAAAAAAATTCATTTGGGGGGTTATACTCCGGTAGCGCCACATTTTTTTATACCAATAATTTTTTTAAATAAAAATGATTAAATAGTGTAAATAAATGATTTTTTTAAACTTTAGGTAAAAAAATTGGCTGGTGGGGGTAGGGTCTAACTGCTGCAAATATTTACTAGAATTCCGCAGAAGACTTTTCCAATTTTTTAGGGTATCTGGTCATGTCTTTTGGTGCTTGCCTGGATGTCCATTCCAACCATCTTTTTCTTAATCCAACTCTCCAAATACTTTCTAAAGAAAAGTGGTGGTCGAAAGCCGACCAGCATGGACTTCACCAACTGGAATCATCCAGCCAATCTGGATGCCTATTCTTCTGTGCCTGACTCCAAATCTTCGCCTTACACAATTGGAACCTTTGTTTACCAAAAATATTAATGCTTACAATGATAATAATAAATTTGCCAACTTATTTGCCCTAATAAAACAATAACACTTTTTGAGATTGTAATGAAAAGACACAATAAGTTAGCTATTTCGACGACATTCAGCAGCCATGGAACAGCAAATTGTTTATCAGTAAAGTGGGCTCATGTTGGCCAAAATCAATAAGAAAGCAATAACATTGATTTTGCCTTTTTGGAGGGGCACGCCTATGCTCAGACAAAACAGGGGCAAACCTCTTCGTTTTCGTAAAAATACTTTTTTTGCCGCAATTGCTATTTTATTTTGGCTTAAAAATTGTTTGGTTGCAGTTTACAATCCATCCCCCCCACGCAGAGTGCAGGTGGAGGAGATAACTTCATATTCGTGTTTCTCGACCCCGATTTCATGAGAAAGCCGGCTGTTTTTTTGGTTCTGAGAAAAAAACACAGGGGGTATCATGGTTTTTTCAGTCAAAATTTGAAAAATTTGAATTGGCGCCTTTTGAATTTTAAAGGGATTAAGGGCTGTATTAAGGAGTCTATTTTTGCCACGGCCCAGTTGAAAAACATGGTAAGACAATCGAAGAATATAAATATTTACTTTTCTAACGTTCCGCCATGAAAGTGGCCCCTTTTTATTCCCTTCCCCTCCCAATACAGCCCTTAATCCCTTTAAAATTCAAAGGCGCCAATTCAAATTTTTCAAAATTTGACTGAAAAAACCATGGGGCACTTGCACAACCTCTATATAACACAACTTTTACCTCTATATAACATAAAACTCTGTATAACATAAGTTTTTTCCTGGCCGCACCCGAAAAAACACCCCTCTATAAAACATAAATCGCTTAAATTTCTCAAAAACTCAGATTTGTTTTGCCTAGATAAGAAATTTGTTTACATCCAGGTAGTCATGAATCAAAAATTATCATTTTCTTTTGTGTTTCTCGTTTGTGATGCGTAATTATATTTTTGGAATGGTTACTCTATATAACATAACCTATATAACATAACCTCTATATAACATAACGTTTTTGGTGGTCCCTTGAATTATGTTATATAGAGGTTCGACTGTATCTGAAAAACAATCGGCAAAATCGGAATCCTTGCAATTTTTCGCACTAGACTGGCGAAGGAAAATTACCGTATTTCCTCTAATTAACGCACCCCTCTGATTCGGTTCGTGTTTGGCATTGTTTTTGACCATTTTGATCACTTTCAGGCAAGTTACATCATTTTGTAGCTAGTGAGATGCGCTACAAAATGGTTGGTAACTTGCCTGAGAGAAGTGATCGAAAAGTGGGTCAAAAACGCAATGCCAAAAACACGATTTTGAATCAGGGGCTAATTAGAGGAAATACGGTAATGAAAAACTTTGAAAATCGGGTTAAAAAAAGGTGTTGGACCCTAGGCGGGAACGAATTTTTGGGAGTATCGTTAAATCGAGGGTCGACTGTATTGTGTAGCCCTAAATCTTGGCTTTCTAATGAGCTTCTAACTTTGCTGAATGACTCACAAAATGTAGAGATCACGAAGTGTTGCAAAGAGAAAAAGCTGAAAATATTTCTTGATCTCTTGGCAGAACCTTTTGATTTCTACAAATTGCAAATCATCCAACAAAGTTAGATAGTTCATTAGAAAGCCAAGACCCAGGACTACACGATAATTTCAACAAAAATTCAAAAAAATGGCTTATAAAATTAGAACGCGAAAAAAGTAAATTAGAGGGCAAAATTCAGAATTTTCAGGGCGAAATTCAATTTGAGCCTTTTTTTAAAATTTTTCTCTAAAAATCATAGGGAAGGGGACCAAAGCAAATTTTTTGTTTGTTTCCTGCAGGAATGTTGGAAGGAGGTCTTCAGGAAATAGGAATACTCCACACACAGTGCTTTCCTGTCCTGTTTCGTGGCAGACCCCAAAACATGAGTACTATTTTTGGTGCTCTTATTTTGATGCACCCCATAATTCGAGTTTCGTGCAGCCTGTTTTTTGCATTAAAAAATTTTATTTTATTTACAACACGCTTGTAGCAGGACCTGGCCTTATCAGTAACAGTAGTTTGGGCAAAATTCTATATAATTCTAAACAAATTTCTAGCCACAATCAATTTATTTGTTGAGTTGGCCAGATGGCTTCACTCCACTCCAACACCATTTTCGGCCTTGCTGTGGGCGTCAGCCTGGTTTTGCTGAGCAGTTTGTCTATCCTACTCTATTTTTCACTGCTTCAAGATGCTAGTATGGTGAAGGAGGAGGAGTGGATATGTTCCAGTGCTTATCCCACAGATAGATGTTTGAAAGTGATATATGACACAAGGTGGGTACCTTTGTTGCGCAAAAAAGTACAAAAGGCATGCAATAAAGTGGAAAATCAGCTTAAAGTCAAACCTCGATATGGTGAAACGCCAAAAAGATTATTCCTGCCTATGGCTGATAAAAATTGGTAAAATGAGTTTTTTTATTTTTCTTAATACGAAATTTGTGGCCCTATTGACCTATCCGGGGCCATTTTTCCCTTTGGTCCCCCCTTTGGTTTTTTTTGAAAATTTTGATGTGAAATTTGTGAACACAAATTGAGCCTAGGCCTAACCCTGGAGACATTTTGGAAATATTTCACATCAAAATTTTCAAAAAAATTCAAAGGGGGGACGAAAGGGAAAATGGCCCGGATAGGTCAACAGTGCCAAATTTGTTGTCTTTTCCAGAAGCGATTGTCAAAACCGGAATCCTTGCAGTTTTTCGGACCAGACTGTCCAAACACAATCAATAAAATACTTAAAAAAAGGATCAACTTGAAATGTCCCCGCTAATGTCTAAAATCTAGGGGCGTTTTTTTAGGTATCACTACAGTCGAACCTCGATATAACGACACCCCAAAAAGTCGTTCCCGCCTTGGGTCCGATTACCTTGATTTTTGAAGGCTTTTGCCAGTTCTGCTTTGACAGTCCGGTCCCAAATATCGCAAGGATTCCAATTTTACTAATCGTTTTTGCCTCTGAAAAAGCAAAACCTCGATATAACGACACCCCTTTTCGAAAATAGGGTGTTGATAATATCGAGGTTCGACTGTATGTCGAGGTTTAACTGTAAATGAGGCTGGATAACCTATTAATACGGTCAAGTCTATGATAAAAGGCATTGCCTTTAGTAGAGGCTATTTTTTTTGTCGGCCTACCAAAAGGTGTTCTTGGTACGGCGACAATTCCGCGACGGATAATTCCGCAGAATTTTAATTTTTGATGTCTCTGCTAGGCAACAAGCAAATTCTGACACCGGATTCGTGCTCAGCATGGTCGATTGCATACCCAGGTGACTTTATATCTTAAACTTTAAGTCAAATTTACAGGTGAGTCAAGATTTTCTAACTTTCTAATTTTTTGTCAGATGATTTGAAATTTAAACTCAGATCGACTGTTTATATTATTTTGGTATATAATGTGAAAAACACGGTTTTCGCTTGGTCCCCCCTGTTGTTTTGGCCTTACCCATCCAAAGGCCTCCTATAGACCAGGAGCCAAACAACAGGGGGCACCAAGCAAAAATCGTTGTTTTGACCTTATATACCAAAAAAATTGTCATCAACATCTGAGTTGATTGACGTTTACAGAATTTCGAAATCGTGCCAGGACAAAAAATTATGACCGTTTGAAAATGTTAGAAAATCTTGACTCACCATCAGGGATGAGAATTTATGGTTAAATAGGCCTATTTTAGGCCTATTTTTAGGTCTAAAATAGGCCCGCGCCAATTTGAATTAGACTTAGGCCTAAATAGGCCCATCTTAGGCCTAGGCCTAGTTAGGCCTATTTTAGGCCTATTTTTTGGCGGGAATTTGAAATAATATTAATTTTTCGAAAACATTTTTGTGCTTTTTTGATCATCTTTTTGTGTTTTGTCTCATTTTTCTGTTTTATTTTATTGACAGACAACTGTCATCCCAGGAATTTTAAAGCAAATGAAAGAATCAGGCGGCAGTCTCACTTTGATATGTCCGCAAAAACGTGAAATTAAAAATAACCTCAATATGTGAATTTTGCTGATTTAGATTGATTTTACCGTGATAACTGCCCACTACATCGATGCCAATTGGAACTTAAAAAATTTTGTTCTCTCTTTTAGTCCGTTCCCATCTGAAGAGTCGAAAACTGGAGAAAATGTGAAGAGAATTGAATTTGGTTTTGATGCTAAAGAAGCAGAATCATTAGCCATGGTGACTGATGAAGGATCAAATATGTTGAGTGCGTTTAGTCGTCAAGGTAATAATTTTATGAACCAAAAATTTAATCAAAACGAAAATTAATTTAGAAAAGTTTCTTCCTTGTATTTGTCACATTCTGAACACAGTAGCCAAGCATTCCTTAAATCTATACGAAAATAGTGAAATTCATGAAGTAGATAAGAGTAAACTCACTGACTTTGCGTCAAAATTAACTATGCTTCGATCATTCATCAACAAGGCTCGGCGGAAGTCAGTTCTTCAGGAGAAACTTCGTGATGCTCTTGCCCCGGATCTATCAGTAAAACTCACCGAGTTGGAAATGAACAGAAACAGCTTTACTATATTTGCTAACTTTATGGAATCTTTTGAGCGTCCCATTAAAGTTTCACAGGTGGGTTAGGAATTGTAATTTAAGAACTTTTGAAAATAGTAGTATTGTTTTTAGGGAACAAACTACCCAACTGTTAATCACATTGCGCCAAAAATTGCAAAACTGAGAAAAGAAATACGTACGTATGCTGAAAAAAGCGGAGACACATTAGATCGTTCAATGGGAGTAGCAGCTTTGGAAGCTTTAGACAGAAAAATATTTTTCTTGAACGAAAACATCATTCTTGCTGCCGCATTTCTAGATCCCTTTGTAAAGCCTCAACTTGTAAAAATAGAAGAAGAAATTGACACATGGACGAAAAATCAGGTACCTGGTTTTAAAGTCAAAATTCGTCTATTAAAAAAGTGATAAAGTGAATCATCTATTTCAGGCCATCAATGCAGTTCGCGATTTCGCTCAGAAATATAAAAGCAAAGAACCTGCAAGTGGTGGGCGAATCAGCGATTTCGAGGTCGAAAGCGAGGACTCCCTCGAAGGTGAGCTGACAGCATATGGTATTCTCCCAAGCATTAATATTGAGCCTCTTTTATTCTGGAAGAAGAATGAGAAAGTAATGATTTTGTTTTCAGACGTTAAAAATTTAATATATAGAAATTTAAGATTTATCCTATTCTGTCCAACGTAGCTAGAGAGATTCTTTGTATGACAGCCTCAAGCGCACCCAGCGAAGAAACGTTCTCGGCACTTGGACTTGTAGATACGGATCTACGCAATTGACTCGAACCGGAAAAAATATCATCAATCATAATGTTGCGATCGTTGTTAAAAATGAACTTACCACATATATTGATTTAGAGAAATAAACAAATGTGTGTAGCGAAATAAAATAAAACAGAAAAATGAGACAAAACACAAAAAGATGATCAAAAAAGCACAAAAATGTTTTCGAAAAATTAATATTATTTCAAATTCCCGCCAAAAAATAGGCCTAAAATAGGCCTAACTAGGCCTAGGCCTAAGTCTATTTCAAATTGGCGCGGGCCTATTTTAGGCCGGTTGATGTATTTAAAAAAGGCCTAGTTAACCATAAATTACATGGTGAGTCACCATGTAAGATACTGAATTTTGTCAAATATTTTTTGTCTTGAAAGGAATTTGAAATTGGACAGTAAGTTAAAATCTGACGGAGGTGAATGTGGAATCGACCATGCTGAACACGAATCCGGTGTCAAAATTTGGTTTTTGCCTAACAGGGACGTCAAAAATTGAAATTCCGTCGCGGAATTGTCCCCGTGCCGTGTTCTTACATCGGAAGTGTCTTGTGTAACGAAACTTAACTGTACAAATTTTTTAGTAACTGGGAGGAAGCGGAGCAGCAATGTCTGGACGAGCAACAACAGGATGCCCACCTTTTCTCCATAGCAAATTTGAGGGAACAGAAATTTGTCAAAGGTGATAAAAAAGCTTATTCTTCACATACTAACCACCTTGCTAGATTTGCTCCGAAGAAAATCAGCGTCGAGTGGAAAATGCAAAAATTTTTGGCTGGGTGCTGAATGGAACTCATCGGCACAACAATTTCAATGGATAGATGGTCAACCGTTCTCATCTTTTATGTACAGGACACACCATATTAGCAACAAAAGTAAGCAAGTTTTTCGGTGGGTTGTAAAATAAGGAGAGGATTAGGGTTGTCGAGCATTCGAATTTTCAAATATTTGATTCGATTCGATATTCGGTATTTGAGGCTTTCGATTCTGGTTTTTGGAGGATTTTTCTATCGGACAATCAAACATGTATCACATTCACACGATCTAATTCACATATCAGTCATAATCAAACCATGAACAAAGTAAATTTATTGAGCTTCATTCCAAACAAATCAATCCATCAACATGTCCACCACTTCATCCGGCTCCTCTTGATTGATTTTTGACACAATGAGACGCTTGAGGTAGGGAGACTCGGCGATTGAAAAGGAAGATTGTGGGCTACGATGAAATTCGTGAAATCACTGGTGAGCTCCTTCGTTTTGTGCTTGACGTAGGCCGGGTGGAACACTTCGGTAAGCTTCTCCATCTTGGGTTTCTTGGCGGGAACTTCCTCCTTCTTCTCCATATTCTTTTGGTGAGCGGCAGACCTGAGATGTAGAGAAAGATGCGAGGTGGTGCCACTCTTCCCCAGCGCAAGACGTGAACCGCATTTGCAAACTGCTTCATTGTCTTCCTTTTTGAACACACTCCAGACGTGGCATTTGGCAGATGCTGAAAATAATTGATGCCAAGGTTTATAAAAAGAGAAGGTGGGACAAAAGTTGGAAAGTACTCCGGAATGAAAATCGTGAAAAAGCTCAAATATAGAAACTAGACGAAGCGTGTTTAAGAACGATTTTTGAATATTCTAATTTTTGAGACGAATGGGTGTTCAAACGTGCTTTTTGAATATTCGATTCGATGTTCGAAATTTCTCGAATAATTACGAATAATATTCGAAATCGAATATTCGATTCGACAACCCTAGACAGGATTGTACCTTACAGCCTAAGCCCCAGCTTAGTCGGAGTAGGAAACTAGCTCTAGCGCTTCTCCAACCCTGGACAGGGCATTGTAAAAAATAGCGATGGCTGGATTAGTAGCTCGAGTCGGAGTATTTTGCACCTAGAAAATGCTTGCTCCAACCCAGGGTTCCGAAACGGGCCATCACTATTTTTTACAATTTTTTCATTCATTTCACATGCAAAAGTCATTAGCCAAATTATATCAGAATACTAAAAACCCGTAACCGAAAATTGAGTATAGGGCTTCGGTCTTGCTCATTTAAAATTTAGTCATGAAATAGCTACTCACAGTGTCGCTTCGTTACAGCTATTGTGCTGTTTAGTCGCAGGCGAAAACTTTGTAAATAATTTGGTAAATTTTATGATTTTCTAAAGCTCTAATCAGACTCGTGCGTAACAAACTGGATTTCAGGATTTTTTTCAGGTTGCTCTTATGTTTAAAATGACCGCTAGAATCTAGCAAACATTTTGGTAACAAGAAACCTTCAATCTGATATATTGGGTTGTCGGATAAGTCATGGTGTTTTTTTTTCAATTTTTCAAAAATTTTATTCTTCAACAAAAAATAACAACAAATTAATCAATAATGTATTCTCTGTTGTGACTTCTTCCCATCTTTCAACAAGCTTCTCAATGCCTCGTCGGTAGAAATCACCCGGTCGCGTCTCGAAAATTCGTCCAACCAATTCACCATCATTATTGAACGAAACTCCTCGCAATCCATTTGAAAGTGAACGGAAAAGATGGAAATCCGATGGCGCCAAGTCGGCAGAATACAGAGGATGAGGAATCACTTCCCAACCAAGCGTTTGAATTGCCTCCTTGGTCATGTTGGCGATGTGAGGACGGGCATTGTCGTGTTGGAGGAGAACGCCATGACGTCTATCAGGTCGCTTTTGCTGGATGGCCTCGTTTAGTCGTTGCATTTGCTGAACGTAAAGCACCGCGTTCACTGTTTGGTTCCGATCGAGCAGCTCGATTATGCCTTCCCAGTCCCACCATACGCACAGAATCGTTTTACGCGGATGAGATCTTGCTTTGCTCGCGGTGTCGCTTGTTTGTCCGGGCTAATCCATTCTTTACGCTGCTTCATGTTCACGTAAAGGCACCACTTTCCGTCACCAGTAACAATTCGGTAGAGGAATCTTTGCTGAAATAACGTTATTAGTGAAAAAAAACAAAGGGCGTGTGCAACCTTGTGTCCATGAGTTGAGCGATGACGAGTAAGCAAACCGGCTGCAATGGTGGATCGTTGGTTTTTGTTTCTTTTGCTTAAGACGTGTGGCACCCAAGCTGCGAGTTTTTGAACCTTTCCCATGGAGTGAAGATGTTCCGCTACAGTTGAATGGTGACACCCCATCTTCTCCACTAATTCCTTTGTCGAATCTTTGAGGTCAAAATTGCCGTCTTTGAATCGCTTAAACCAATTTCGAGCCGTCCTGATAGGCATCACTTCTTCGCCGTACACCTCATTGATCTCTCAAGCTGCTTCCGTGGCTTTGACATCTCGATTAAACGTAAAAAGAAGATGGTGTCGAAAATGCTCATTTTTGTCAACTTGACACTCCATTTGAATGATCTGAAGATTAACGAAAATTAACTCCAACAAAAAAACCAAATGCCCTATCTTGTAGGGCGAGAAATTCTCTTGCAGATAACACAAAACATTTTTCCAAAACATTTAATTCATTCCGCCAATTCAAATTAAAAAAAAAACGCCATGACTTATCCGACAACCCCATATAAATATTTTGGAAATCGTCAAAAGTATGTTGCAAATCAGCGTGTTGCGCAAGAAAGTGGCAAACATGCTGATTTGTCACATACCTTTGATAATTTCTAAAATATTTTTGTATCAGATTAAAGATTTTTTAATACCAAAATGTTTGCTACATTCTAGCGATCATTTTGAGCATGAGATGTCCGCAACCAAAAATAGTTTCTGTAGGACCCTATGAAAGTTTGTTGCGCAGGAGTCTGATTAGAGCCTCAGAAAAACTCCTATCATGACATGACATAAGAACTTTTTATTTCTTTATCTATTAATGACTACTTAGCCATATTTAGCAACTTCAAACCACGTTCCTAATGAGCCCGAAACTCGAAGACTGGCTTTCAACACCAAATCTTTTCACTGGGTACATTTTAAAATTATTTTTTCTTGTACAGTCAAGTTTCAATATAGTGGCAGCGCCGCTTAGGGTCTGACACTTTTCGACTTTTTAAATGTTTTGCCAAATGTGATTCATCAGTCTAGTTCCGCAAATTACAGGGATTCTGATTTCTGCGTCTTTTTACGTTGTCATTTACCAAAAACAACCAGCAAAATTAAAATACTTGCGGTTTTTAGAACTAGACTCACAAAAATTAAATTTGGCGAAACACTTTAGAAATCGAGCTACGAAATTCGTCAGAACCTAGGCGAGAAAAAACTTGAGGAGTTGAGAGTACGATATACCAAAACTTGGCTTGCCTATAAAACGACAATTAGAGAAAATAACAATCGCTTATAACGTAAAAAAGACAAAATAACAATTAAGGGTTTGGCCAATTAGCGTAAAACGACAATCACTAAAAATGTTTTTAAATAGTTTGGCGCATCGTCTTTTTTGCCAGAATACATTTTGACAATCACTGTTTTGACCAATATTTTGTGTCACTTACTTTGCCTTTTTCAACCTTTACTTTTTTGTTCACTGTTTAGATGAGTCAATACAGCAGTACAGATGAAGCGAGTAGCTCGGAGGAAGAAGAACTTTCGTCAAGAATAGCTACAAATTCAGTTGGCCAAGAAACTGTTGCTTTCCCAGAATCCAGCCAAGAAGGAAGCCACAGAAGCAATGAGTCAACACCAGTTCGAAGGTCTAAGAAGCGAAAAGCAGTCCTGTTGCTAGATGTTCAGCTTCATTTCTCGCAAAGTCAGAAAGACAAGAATCTAGTAATTTGCGAAGGTAGTCTTCCTGTGGAATATTTGAAAAATATGTTCACCTAACTGTGTGCTTCTCAGGGCATTGCTATACTTTCGCCTACAAAGATGCAGATCGAATTTCTCACTGGCGGTGTGCAAAGTATTATTTACGTAATCATGCTTTGTTGACTCGTTTGGATGTGGTTTAGAAATTTTGATCGTTGTTGTCTGTTATTTTGTTGAAATAAAAACGGGTTAGGATATCTAGGAAAAATTCGTGGCCACGCCTTGCTTCGTAACTGTCGTGAAAAATTAGGGCCGGGCGCGGTTGCGGTTAACAGCAACCGCAAACCGCATAACCGCATCTGTTTTTCAGAAAATAACCGCAACCGCATAACCGCATCTGTTTTTCAGAAAATAACCGCAACCGCATAACCGCATCTGTTTTTCAGAAAATAACCGCAACCGCATAACCGCATGCTCACTTATCTAATAACCGCAACCGCAAATTTTCAAAAACCGCAAACTCATAAATATGTAGGTCAAAAATAAATTCCCGCCTTTTCAAAACATAGTGTCTTGAATCAACAATCTTGCTTCCTTCAGAGTTTGAAAGCATTTTTAGGCAAGTGAGAGCAATAACCCCACGCTGTCAAAGTTGGCTCGCGTTACCTATCACCCCAGGCAACATCTGTGACAAGTGAGAGCTTTTTCTCCCTACGCGTGATGTCTACGACTACAAAAGATGCAGTCTATCGCCTGAGAATGCCGAGATGATCATCTTTCTACATGAAGCTCTTCCCGCGATCAACTTTAGTTATTAGTGGTGTTATGTTTGTTGGGATTTGCATCGAATGAAGCTTGTTTTGAATTTTTTAAATTCCCCCGGCTATCTTGTAGATAGTATCTACGTGCAACTATGGAGTTAAATAACCGCAAAAACCGCGCGGTTAAAACGCGTAGTTGATTTCAAAATAACCGCAACCGCATTCGATTTTTTCAAAAATAACCGCAACCGCACAACCGCAGTTAGCCCAACGCCCAGCCCTATGAAAAATTCTGAAGACACTTAAAATATGTTCTGACACACTCTGTACGGTCAAACCTTTCTATCCGGCACTCTTGTTCGGTTCCGAAGGGTACCAGATACAAGACATTACAATAGAAGGCGATTTTGTTTTCCTTCTTTCGGATTTGTTCTTGTTAGAAATCTCTGGCCAAATACGTCTTCTGGCCAAATGTTCTTTGACGAAACCAGTTATTAGCAAAAAAGACGATGTGCCAAACTATTTAAAAACATTTTTAGTGATTGTCGTTTTGCGCTAATTGGCCAAACCCTTAATTGTTATGTTGTCTTTTTTACGTTATAAGCGATTGTTGTTTTCTCTAATTGTCGTTTTATAGGCAAGCCCAAAAATTGACTATTACAAAATAATACAGTCGACTCACGATAATTCGGCATCCTTACGAACCAGGTCGAATTTTCTAGAGTGTCGAATAAGTGAGGCTCAATTCTTTTGATCTCATCAAAAATATTTTTTCTTTGTAAGCAGTCTTAGGCCTAAGAGGGCCTATAGAGTGCCGAACTGGCTGGGTGCCAAACTAGCTGGGTGCCGAACTGGCTGGGTGCCGAACTGGCTGGGTGCCAACTGGCTGGGTGCCAAACTGGCTGGGTGCCAAACTGGCTGGGTGCCAAACTGGCTGGGTGCCGAACTGGCTGGGTGCCAAACCAGCTGGGTGCCAAACTGGCTGGGTGCCAAACTGGCTGGGTGCCAAACTGGCTGGGTGCCAAACTGGCTGGGTGCCGAACTGGCTGGGTGCCAAACTGGCTGGGTGCCAAACTGGCTGGGTGCCGAACTGGCTGGGTGCCGAACTGGCTGGGTGCCGAACTGGCTGGGTGCCAAACTGGCTGGGTGCCAAACTAGCTGGGTGCCGAACTGGCTGGGTGCCAAACTGGCTGGGTGCCAACTGGCTGGGTGCCAAACTGGCTGGGTGCCAAACTGGCTGGGTGCCAAACTGGCTGGGTGCCGAACTGGCTGGGTGCCGAACTGGCTGGGTGCCAAACTGGCTGGGTGCCGAACTGGCTGGGTGCCAAACTGGCTGGGTGCCAAACTGGCTGGGTGCCAAACTGGCTGGGTGCCAAACTGGCTGGGTGCCGAACTGGCTGGGTGCCGAACTGGCTGGGTGCCAAACTGGCTGGGTGCCAAACTGGCTGGGTGCCAAACTGGCTGGGTGCCGAACTGGCTGGGTGCCGAACTGGCTGGGTGCCGAACTGGCTGGGTGCCGAACTGGCTGGGTGCCGAACTGGCTGGGTGCCGAACTGGCTGGGTGCCGAACTGGCTGGGTGCCGAATTATCGAATATTGCCTGTAATTAAATTAGGTAGTGCAAAACCAAGCCCAGCCCAATTGCTTTGTTTGTCTATGGAACTCCAGAGAATCTGTTAAAAATGCGTCAGATTGTCAGGATTTGAGAAAAGCAGGAAAACTAGGTTTTTCATCCCTTCAGTGACTTTTTACAAAAAACAACATTTCAGAAGTGGACTTTACAAAATAAACTTAATCGGCCAGGAAAAGGTGGAGAGCCATAAAGTAGTATGTGATATGCAACAATCTGATGGTGGCTGGACAGTCTTTCAACAGTATAACCACATTTTCAAATCTTCAAATTTTTAACCTTGTTTTTTCAGAAGATTGGATGGAAAACTAGTGTTTTGGAATAGAACATGGGAGGAATTTAGGACTGGATTTGGTGAAAAGAAATTGGTGAGTCGACCAGGAGGTAGGCAGAAATCCAGAATTTCCGGATTTTAATCGCGGCGAAAAATTTCCGGAATTTTAGAATTTTCGCCAGGATTTTTTTTTTGAAATAGAAATTTTTACTTAATCTAGATATTTATATACTATTTATTTCGTATTTCTACATTGTTTTCTTATAATTTAGCTGATTATATTGGTGACACTGAAGTAATGGTTGTCGTTACTAGACCACACATTTTGGAATAATTTTTTGTTTGTATTTGAAATTTTTAAAAAATTTTGGAGAAAAATCGCCATTTTTCTCGCACGCTCTCCAACACTAGTTGCAATCAAAAATACAAAGTTGAAAAAATATATGAAAAGCGGGTCTTTATGACGAAAGTTAAAAATTTTGGAAAAACGACCGGCAAAAGCAGAATCCTTGCGATATTTCGGACTAGACTGGCGAATCACACTTAGCAAAAGACTTCGAAAATTGAGCTAAAGAAAGTGTCGGACCCAAGGCGGGAATGAACTTTTGGGGGTGCCGCATAAACGAGGTTTGACTGTACCGTATTTCCTCTATTAACTCCCCTCCTCAAAAGTGGGACTTTTAAATTTTATCCCCCTGTCGTTTTTTTTTAAATTTAGAAATACTTTTTGTCTTACAGCATTTATTTTTGGTCAACACTCACTCTTCGCAAAAATGACGAAAAAACAACAGGGGGGACCAAGGCATATTTTGGACACATACCGTATTTCCTCTAACAGGCCGCCCCCTCCCAATAAGCCGCCCCCCTCTAACAAGCCGCCCTCCTAGGGGATGATTGAAAAAATAAGCCGCCCGCCTCTAATAAGCCGCCCCCTTACCTTCACCTTGTTCCCAGTTCACCTAGTTCATGCTTTTGAATGATCGATATTTTCATTTGTTTGTTTGTAAGCACAGCATTTTCTGTTATCGCTTTCTCGTAAATACAGCATTTTCGGTCATCTCTTTGTCATAAACCCAGCGCCGATTTTCGAAAAACGTGGCTTAAATTTTGCGGCGCTATTGGTTGAAAAACAATCCGCCCCCTCAATAAGCCGCCCCCTCTAATAAGCCGCCCCCTAGAGTGATTGAAAAATAAGCCGCCCGGGCGGCCTATTAGAGGAAATACGGTATACTAGAATAGAACCATACCATCTAAGTGATTTAGGTACATAATCTCAAAAATCTAAAAGAGTGAGTACTTGGGGTTTAACCTTATTTATAAGATTTGTCCTTATTTTAAAATTTCAACTCCTTTTTTTGAGTTTTTAGTCAAAATTTGGTCCTTCTCTAGTTGACATCACACCTCCAATTTTTGAATATTTCTTGGTTTTTGTTTGAAATTCATTGGAAAAATTTTATTACTTCACTCACAAACATACATTTCAGCAATCTGAGACCACAAATGGAACATGATATCAACACCAGCAAATTTCCTTCGCCGTACAAAATCAGATACGTAAGAATGAAAGACGGAACGATGAGTGCCAAATTCCTGCTTGTGCCTTCGCTTGAACTTCTGTCAAGTTGATTCGATTGTTTGCGTGTGTGCTCCGGTCTCTGAATCCACGAAATTGATTGAGTGATTGACGGCGAAATGACGAAAATCCTCTGGAAGACGTTCGATCAGCGATTCACCGCTTCGATTGTTGATATATGCTGGCCAGCAATTTTCTAGAAATTTGAACAAAAATATTCGAAAATTGTGTTGCGTCTTCGACGCAAGTGATGTCTACAAAATTCTTCGCTTTCCCAGCCTGGGGTTTGGTGGCCTATTGGTTAAGGCGATTCCCTGCGGATCCAAAGGGAGTGGGATCAAATATCCCCTCCATTCCCCTTTTTCCAATTCACGAGCTGGTGGCCGTGGCCGCTCGCGACAATTGGAGGTGTGATGTCAACTAGAGAAGTACCCAAAATTTTATTTTTTAGCAGCAAAAGAGCAATAAGCACTGGGTAAAAAGCACATTTCTGGTAAAATGCCCTAAAATGTCCTTATTTTTGGAAAAAATATCTGGGAACCCTGGCTTTGACGGTTCTGGAGTGATAATCTCCAGCAAAATGTTAAAGTATCCGACCGAAAAATAAAATTGGCAAAAATGCCTATTTAGCAAACCCATTTTAGGACTCCGAGTTTTGGCTTGGCAATGATTTGATCCATCGTCTCTCCACCAATCATCCCTCAGTTAGCCTGAAAGTGCAATTGTGGGGAGATCGCAACCCCCACTGCACCAAATACACCAACGACTACCTAGAGAGCGATTACACCAACTTTTGGGTGGGTGATGAGTCCACCAGCTACACCTTCAATGCCGCAACTCAATGGCCAAATAACGGAAATGCGAGTGGTGGATGGTTTGACATAACTTGTGCTAGTGGCGTCAAATTCAGCACAGTGGACAGAATAAATGACCCTCTGGAGTATTGTGTTCATGATTACCATCTAGGGGGATGGTGGCTGCACTACTGCACATTTTCCGCTCTCAATGGAGAATATGATCCACCTATTGGATGGGCAGATGGATATGGAATGGTAGTTTTAGTAAATTTTCAAATTCATCTAAAAATAAAGATCCATCCTTTTTGCTATCTTTAAATGTGAAAAAAGTGTCGACCTCAACATTTTACGATTTTCGGCTAGGTGATATTTTGCAAAAACGACATTTGTCAAATGCGAAACTTGGCAAATTTTGCAATTTTTTCAAAATTTTTTTTCCCGAAAAACCATCCTGAACACTCCAAACCACCCAAAACAACAGGGGGGACCAAGGCATATTTTTTGCAATTTTTTCAAAATTTTTTTTCCCCGAAAAACCATCCTGAACACCCCAAACCACCCAAAACACTGACAACTACCCAAAACACCCCGAGTTACTCCGAACCACCCCAAAATACGTAAAACCATCCCAAACCACTCCAAACTACTGAAACTACCCCAAAGTATCACAGTATATTTTAAACCGCCCCAAAACACCCTAAAACTCTACAAAGGCCTAAGCACCCCAAACTCGCAAAATCAATTTGTTGTGGTAGCTTTAGCGGTCTGTGGTAGTTTGAGGTGTTTTGGGTCATCTTGGGTGGTTTGGAAGGTTTTTTAGGTAGTTTTGGGTGGTTTCGGGTGTTTAGGATGGTTTTTCGGAAAAAAAATTGAAAAAAAAATCCAAAAAATGTGTGTTGGTCCCCACTGTTGTTTTTATTGTCAGGTGTCGATTTGTGAAATGTCGTTTTGCCTAGTTTCGATTTGTGAAATAGTCAAAAACGTGTTTTGACTAATTTTTAAGCTTCTCCGATCGTTAATCGGCTAAAAAATATGTTTTTGGTGACGGAAGGACATTTTTGAAAAATTACTTTTTACCTTGGTCCCCCAAGGTAAACCGCCTTAAATTAGGTTATTCTACCTGGGTGGTGTATATTCCCAATCGAGTGGGGGTATATACTGCAATTGAGCCAAGATTAAAAAAAGCCATCTGGAAAGTTTATTAGAAAAAAATGGCTAAATTGAACCTGAGCACCCCCCTACACCAACAATTATCAGAGCAACAATTATCAGCAACATTGATTTTAAAAAAGGAATATCTCGGCCTAGACTGCTCCATAGGAAATTTCGATCGCGGGCCAGTAACAAGCTTGGTCTGCGCTATCTTTTGGTATACAGTCGAGTCCCACTATAGTGCGATCCCACTATAGTGCGACTCCCGCTATAGTGCGACCCTGAAACTGATTTGGTTGGCCAGAAAAGAAACCCCATAAAATTTACTCCCAATATAGTGCGACCCGCTACAGTGCGACACCCGCTATAGTGCGACACTGTGGCCGGTCTCCTGTAAGAAATTTCATCCCGGTAATGCGAATTTTAAAAAAATTATTTGAAATTTAATGTCTTGCAACGAAAGAAGTTATTTATTTGTTTTGGAGCAGTTTAAATTTATTTTCCGCTGCTTCTCCGCTTGTTTTTGCCATCTCGTTTCTTTTTTCGTGCTTATATTTGGTTATTGATCCTTCTATAGTGCGTATAACACAAAAGTTTGGTGAAAGAAACCCGCTATAGTGCGACTACCTTCCGGTCCCCAGAGTCGCACTATAGCGGGACTCGACTGTATAACGTTCTTCAATAGGCCACGGGGTGGTCGTGCCTTTCCCGTGTGAGGCAAAATACTAACCAATTTTAAAACTGCATTATACTTTTTGTCTCTTTGATTACTAATGATAATTTAGATGTGGCTAGCAAATGGAATGTGGGTTTTTTTAAGCAAAAGCTCAAAGCTTGATAATTTGGGGGGCTTTCAGATACATAATAAATCCAAGAAAAACTAGACTTATGCTTCGCAAGAACACCTAGCGCAAAGCAAAATTTTCAAGGATTAGTTTCGTGAAATTTATGATGTTGTATTTATGGTGACTTAATGTTCCCGGTTTTTAATAAAAAAACATCGGAAAGGCAAAAATATATTTTTTGGAAAAAATTGCCTTGGTCTCCTGTGGTTTTGAAAACAGCAATAAGCAAATTTCAAAATCAACAGGGGGGACCAAGGCAAATTTTGGGCATAGACGTTTCGCCAAAATGAAACTTTTGGCGCTACTTGCATATACATCCCCCCACGGTTTGCATGAGCTCACAAAATCGTGAGCTCATCCTCATGGGACCGATTCTCACGTGAGCTCACCTCACGCGAGGAGAACTTTTTAAAATTCTCACGCAACCTCATATTTTATGAGCTCACATCGTCCTCATCCTCATGAGGTTGAGGACAAGCTCCTATCCTCATGAAATTCTCATGAGAACCCCTTGAGCTCATGAAAATTTTTGATCTCATGAGAATATTATGATCTCATGAGGATTTCATGATCTCATGAGAATTTTAATGAGCTCACGAAAATTTTTGTTTGAAATTTTTTTTGTCGTAGACGAAAACTTGAACTTTAGGCTAAAAGTTTTAGGAGTCCTATATACACCTTCCAGCTTCTATCTCTTTTTTCCATCAACCAGCTTGATCAATTACAATCATTTTCAGTCTTCAGAAACATGGACACTACTCAACTTCACGGCAAGATCAAGTTGGGAAACTCGATACCGGTGGAGGACCTCAAAGTGATCAACAAGCCTCATCCGATATGGCAGGGAGCTCGCACGTGCAAGGATCAAGATGGAAAGCTCTACATCATCTGCAATTTCCGGGTTGTTATCAAGTCGCTTGCCATTGCTATGGAGAATGAACTGGATCGAGTGTTTGCCCATATGCTGCATTACAACTCCGTTCACTATGAGCCCCTCTACATCATGGCAACGGCGCTGGATCCGAACTACGCAAAAATTCTCGAGGAAGTGGATGTCGATCGAGCTTGCATCTCTATTGCGTCCATGGTATTAATATCTTACTCGCTTTTTTAATCCTTATTGATCCTCCCATTTCCAGCTACCATTTGAAGTTGAAGCGACCGAGGTTCAAGCGTCCATTCCTCAATCTAGTGGTGGTGGGCTCGCTTTTCTTCTGGGCTCACTCAGCAACCGTCGAAGATGCACTACTCCTCCAGTGAACGCAAGCATACGAGAATGCCTCAATAACATTCAAGCGCTGGAAAAAAGAGTAGAGACAATCAAATGGTGGTTGCAGATGCAAGAGTCGGTAAGGATGTTTTTTTGTCAACTTTTTCTCTTCCATTAATTTCATGAGTCATTTCAGAAGTGGTCCAATATTGCAAAAATGGCACTCTCGGCCTTCACCGTTCCTGCTTCATCGTCGCCAATCGAGCGGGTGTTCTCTTGGGCGGGCATGGCATCAAACAAGTTGCGTAACCGAATGAAGCGAAAGACTTTGAATGCTCAATTGTTTGTCGATTTGAATAGAAAGTTTGTTGTTTGAAATGTTTGAAGAAAGGCTAGTATCAACATATCATCTATTCATAGAACACAGAGCATTAAAGGTCACTAGTTGATCATCAAATCGATCACTAACGGTATACCTCATGAGGTGTCCTGAGCTCACGTGAGCTCACCTTAGCTCACGTGAGCTCACCTCACGTGAGGAGAGCTTTTCGAAATTCTCACGCAACCTCATATTTCATGAGTGCCCAAATGCCCAAAACTCGATTTTTTATAGACCAGAACTCAAAAATAATGTCTTTTTTGAACTCTTGAGGCGATTTTGAGTCGATCTAGGGTGTTTAAAAACACTTTTCAAAAAAAAGTTGATTTGGGGGGTATATGCAAGTAGCGTCAAACTTTTTCCATTTTGGCGAAATGTTTCGCTAATTTGAAACTTTTTCTGCCTTGGTCCCCCCTGTTGATTTTTTTCAACTTTTTTCGATTTTTTACGCACCTAAGCTTAGGCTCAGGGTAGGCCAGGGCATGTTAGGACGGATTCAAACGTGTGGTTTAAACATACTTTTTGAACTTTCACAAAAATTTTTTTTTGCAAAAACAATCAACAGGGGGGACCAAGACGAAAAATTAGCGTCTATGCACCCAAATTTTCAAACAAAAATCAATTTTTGCCTTTTCGGGTTTTTTCATTTGAAAAAACCGTGGAAACGTCCATTTGCCTTATTTATTTGGTTGATCTCATTGTGCATATGGGTAGATAAATAATCATATGATTTGTTGAATTGTTTTTGTCAATAGCGTGCCTCTCAGTATATTTTCTTATTAGTAATGGCCGAATTTAAAAAAATAGAAATTTAGTAATGAGCAAGTATATATCGTCTCCTACTGTTCTCTTTATTATATTTGTGAAGGTTGTGCTCCAGGCAAGAGTAGTCCAACCAGCTGGAGTACAACCACCCGACCTGTCTGGACCTGAGCAAGTTCACTTGTCATTGGCAGAGCAGCCTGATGCCATGACCATCACTTGGGCTACTCCACTACCATGTATTCACCTTTTTTGTGCACATAATCACTCAATTCCAAAGTGGAAAAATGGCACCTGGACATTGTCCATTTCAAAAAGAATTTGTCGCGCGACATTGTCCATTCTTAAAAATGGACAATGTCCGGGCGCCAGAAAAATGTACATTTTTGAGAATGCCTCAAAGCTTATAAGAAAGGGAAAAAGCCATCGGAAAAATTGAAAAGGCTAGGATTTTCCCACAATCATCATGCAATCAACGGTCGAAAGACAATCCGGTAAAAATCCCAATATGGTAATCCAATAATTGCGCGATAAAAGAACCAGAAAAGTAATTTTGATAGGGACAAAGGGCTGTATTGGGAGGAAAGGGAATAATGGGGCCACTAATTTAAGATAAATGGGCTCCTTAGAGTATGAGATCTCTAAGGGTTAAGGCTTACCGTCAAACCCAGCGGGCACCGAAAAGTATGAGTAGTCACGGCGGGCCATGGGAATCAGCGGGAGGGAAGTTTTTGCCTTGGCCAGGCCTCTTCTGAGTGCCTTGCTGAATTTTAGATGTCTGGGCCTCTGGTTCGGCCTGCAAGGGGAGAGAAAATTCTTTTCGGTAAAAAAAATCAAGATGGTGAACACAGTTTTGTTAACTGGGGCCTACCGCATGAATAGACTCTGGTATGCATGTTTTTTTATGCATCCAGAGCCACTTTCTAGTGAGTTGTGTCTAAGGTATGTGGGTGTGCGCATCTCAACTCCAACCCCCTCCATGCATCCAGAGCCACTTTCTAGTGAGTTGTGTCTAAGGTATGTGGGTGTGCGCATCTCAACTCCAAGTCCCCAGGGGCTTGGGAGTTAGAGTTGCGCGCACTCACTTACCTTAGACATGATTCCGAGCAAGACTCTTGATCAAAAATGCATTTACAGGCTCTTTTTTCCATGGCCCATGCCGAAAGACATGGTAGAAACAGCCAAAAAAGTGGCCCCTATTATTCCCTTCCCCTCCCAATGCAGCCCTTTGTCCCTATCAAAATTACTTTTGTGGTTCTTTTATCGCGCAATTATTGCATCAAAATGGTTTTTAGACACTCCTAAAAAAAGTTGGTTTTTGGGAGGGGTACAGTGGAATAGCGGCGAATTTTGTTCTCGACACAAAATCAGACACGTATGACAAAAACAGAGTTCTGGCTGTTCCGAATTCATTCTTATGTTGAACCTTATATTTCTGCCAGACCGACTCAATTGCTTGTGTAGGAGCACCTGTTACCGGATCGACTAAATTCTCTGAATGATTGACTGTCAGATGTTGATACTCTTCGTGAACCAGACAGACGGGGAACGAGAAATTCAGGGTTTTCAGGGAATTCAGGGTATCCAAAGAAAATTGATAATAATGTTGTTTTGCGTACCTTTTGTCAATTTCGAGGTGAGGGAGTTCATAGTGTGAAGTCAGTAAGCGATATGGTTTTCTTTTTGGAGTAAATCCGATCTAGACATATTCCGGCTTTTATTGGTCTTGATTAAAAAAAGGAGGTGGCAAAAATGGATAAAGGAAGTGTTTAGTAGCAGCCGCCGCTGCAGTAGAATATGGGAGGGAGAAGGGAAAATTGGACCAGCAAGCCATAGGTACAACTCGTCATTGGACTTACGCAGGCATTACTCGCCACACTCACACAGTCACACTTCGAAATCTGGAGCATAACACTATCTACTGTTAGTTTCAATCAAACTAAAAGTCGGACAGCATAAACAAGGTTTTTAGACTACCGAGCCGGGTCAAATCAACAAGGCTGGAGTCACCTGTTCCACTTCCGTAGTATGTCCCCTGCGGGTGATCATCCCTTGAGAATCTGCATCTTCGGAGATCTAGGCTATCTCAACGGCACTGCCCTGCCTTACATTCAGACGGGAGTGCACAACAACGACTTCGATATGGTCATCCATGTGGGTGGGTGGTCATTGTCTTGTTAACGCCCATTAAAACATATTTTTTAATTCGCAGGTGACTTGGCTTATGACTTGCACACCGATAATGGTGACCGCGGTGACCAGTTCATGCGCCAAATTGAGCCAATAGCTGCTTATGTGCCCTACATGGTGGTGGCCGGCAATCACGAAGACGACGACCATAACTTTACCAACTATGCCAGTAGATTCCACATGCCCAATTCACCCTTCCGGGACAGCCAAGTCTATAGGTACCGCGGCTATCCAGAACCTTTGGGGCCCCACTCGCCAGAACCAAAGGGGACCCACTCGCCAGAACCAAAGGGGTCCCACTCGCCAGAACCAAAGGGGACCCACTGCCAGAACCAAAGGGTCCCACTCGCCAGAACCAAAGGGGCCCCACTCAGAACCAAAGGGTCCCACTCGCCAGAACCAAAGGGTCCCACGCCAGAACAAAGGGTCCCACTCGCCAGAACCAAAGGGGTCCCTGCTATCTTTGCCATTGTTTTTTAAATTGTTTCATTCTGAATTTCCGCGTGGTTTCTTATGCGAAAAATATCCTCATTTTCAATTTTTATTTTCAATTACCCCTCATTTTCAATTACCCCTGGTTCTGCCGAGTGGGACCCCTTTGGTTCTGGCGAGTGGGGCCCCAAAGGTTCTGTTGCTCTGGTACCACGAATTAGAGTTGTCGATTGATAATTTTTGGATCATAAAAGTCGATTTTCCTTCACTCTAATCCCTGTCACTTCAGAGATCTATAAAAAGAGATCTAAAAAAAAAAGTTGTCAACGGTATCAGCCAGCAAGAATACCTCCTACTTTTATTGTCTTATTTTTTCCTTTTTGAAAAATTATTTTTGAACAAAAAAATATTAATGAATGGCAATACCAAACTGACCGTCAACAATTTCTCTGTCGATTTTGGGGTCGAATGTCTTTAGGTGACAATCCTCCACCGAGCTGGAGGACTGTCTTACGGAGAACTTTTGGGTATGAGACTTACATAGGAAGTATACTTTTATGGGTGTGGTCGGGTATTTGGCTCATATATGCCAATATGAATTTTTTATGATTTTTTAATTATTCCGATTACAGTATTTTCTCTAATAGAAGCCCCCGGGGGCTTTATTTTTTGGATCCCCAAAAATGGGAAAATTTGGAATTCGATCTCGAGATTTTTGTGTGCTCAACCAAAATTTAAAAAGTGGAATCGGTGGAGCTCGTGGGAGTTAAGAAAACGTATCAAACAGCTTTGAAAGATATTGTTTCTACCCTGAAATCCAGACCCTCAAATTTGAGGGGCTTGTATTAGAGGGGGAGCTTCTATTAGAGGAAATACGATATCAAAAACCGAGCATTTTCGATTTATCGATTTAAATTTTTTCAATCGATCGACAACCCTGCTAAAGATAGTGGAAACTAGGGGTTATATATACCGTATTTCCTCTAATTAACGCACCCCCCTGATTCAAAATCGTATTTTTGGCATTGAGTTTTTAGCCACTTTTTGACCATTCTCCAGGCAAGTTACCACCCATTTTGTAGCTCATCTTTCTAGTCACAAAATGGGTGGTAACTTGCCTGAGAGAAGTGGTAAAAAAGTGGGCTAAAAACACAATGCCATAAAAAAGCTAAAAACACGATTTTGAATCAGGGGGTAATTAGAGGAAATACGGTATATGATTTTTTAAATATTCCGATTAGAGTTGGATTCGGTCGGTTTTTTTGAGATCGGTCGGTTTTTAAAAACCGGTTTTTTTCAAACCCGGTTTTCGGTTTCGGTTTATGTTTTCAACCCGGTTAACCGGCCGGTTTTCGGTTTTTTTTCTGTGACTTTTATTTAGAGATGGAGGCGGGACGGGACGGGACGGGACATTCCCGTCCCGACCGGTGGAGTTTCATGCGATTGTCCCGTCCCGGTATCCCGACCGAAAAAAATTTGACCCTTGTCCCGTCAGTGTCCCGTCCAGGAATTTCTCATTGTCATTTCATTAACTGGTATGTCAAATTCGAGCTTTTGCGTCCCGACCGGAAGGTCGGTTCCGTCCCGGAACGGTTTTGTAGGTTGTCCGTCCCGGTGTCCCGTCCCAAATTTTGCTAAAAATTTTGTCCCGTCCCGTCCCGGAATAGGCCATCCTCCATCTCTACTTTTATTGACTAACTGAATAGAAATAAAATAAATGACATATTTAAACAATATCTTGTAGATCTTCTAAATCTGATGTGTATTCTTCTATTTCTTCGGCATGTGGAACCACTGAGGGAGCTAGCTTTAGCTTGTTCAGATTAGCCTTAATCAAAATCAGCATCTCAGCAGTGCATCCGTGCATTCTAAAGAGTACTTCATTTTATTGTTTTTACAAGTAGAAATGATTACCGATTTCTGGGCGTATTTAACCGGCTGAATCCAACCCTACTGTATACCATTGGAATTTTCTTCTGAGATAAAAACTCTGAGACTTGAAACTTGGATAAAACACCAGCTAGTGACGATCGATGTGTGCCTGCGACCCATTGCCGAACTTTCATAATGATATCGAAAACAGCTGTGTTTGACTTAAGAGCATCTGTGACGACCAGATGAAAGAAATGGGCGGAGCATTGAAAACTCAATTACAAAAAACAATACCAAAAACAGCTATAAACAGCAAACCTTTCTATCTCTAGCAGTCTACATGACTTTTGCATATTCTTTGCGTCATCTCGGACCATGGCCACGAGTTGATCAGTTGAGAACCCATTCTTGAGAATGCACTCTTCGATGAGCTTTGCAATCTCTTCTCCGGTATGCTCTTTTTCCATCGGGATAGTAGCCAATACATTGTCAGATCGCTCAAATGAATCATTCACACTGTGAGTTGTAACACTAAATGAACTTATTGATTTACCAGAAGTGTCAAATGGAAATAAACCTGAGCAAAGCTGGGAATTTGCTTGGCTTTTGCCATCCGTCACTTGTAATTGAAAAGTGGCCCATACCGATCTGTTTCACAATATTCTGCTTGTTCTACCATGCTAGGGATAACATTTTGACGATAGTGCTTGCGACCATAAACCTAATTAAAGGCAAACAATATTAAGCACATCATTCAACTAAACAAAATGTGACGTACCTTAAGTTCCGGATATGCTTTCTGAGTCCTTGCTTGTTCATCAGGGTCATCAAAGAAGCACATAGAAGCATTTTTACGCACCATGATTCTGACTAATTCCTCGTCTATTTTGCGCTGCAAATTCTCTTTGCCAGTTGCTCCGAAAAAAAAAGGATGTAATTGCAGGAGTCTAAAACACAGTATCATTGGAAAGTTTCGCTCATCCATCCAAAATACCAGTATTGATGTATCAGATGCATATTCTTTATATTGCTCTTCATGTCCCTTCGTCTTGAGGGGATTTATCATATGAGAGGTTGACTGATCCTTTGGCACCGGCAAAAAAGTACGACAGTTAAGACATTGGCGCTTCGTTTCCGCCTCGATTGTTACAACACGGAAAAATTTCCAGATCTTGGCACGCATTTGCTGAAAGAGTCAAATTTCTCAAAATTGATATCGACGAAAGTGTTAAAAAGAGGAGCAACTATAAATAAATAATAATATTTGCAGCGAAATAATATAAATTATCTATTCAGGGCAACTGACAATAAACCGAAAAAACCGGTGTTTTTTAATACCGGTTTTCGGTTTTCCCGGTTTTTCTGAACCCGGTTTTCGGTTTCGGTTTATTGGCCAAAAAACCCGGTTTTCGGTTAACCGACCGAATCCAACCCTAATTCCGATTATCAAAAACCGAGCATTTTCGATTTATCAATTACCGAAATTTTTTTAATCGATCGACGGCCTTGCTAAAGATAGTGGATTGTTTTACGTAGTAGAGCAGTGTTTGCGGTTTAGTGTGGATGTGGGTCCAGTTCATCTGTTGGGAATCAGCACTGAATATCACGGCTTTTTCTACAAGTATGGAGTTGATCTGGTGTTTGCCCAGAACGAATGGCTTGAGCAAGACTTGAAGGTAAAAGTTTAGGTGAAGTTTCTAAACTTTCTTCTGGCACAGAAGAAGGAGTTGACCCAGAACTCTTATAAATCAATTAGCAAATATATCAGCCATCTTCTTTTTATTTCAGAAAGCCAATGCTAACCGAGAAAAAGTGCCTTGGATAATCTCTTACCAGCACCGTCCCTTCTACTGCTCCAACCAAAACTCTTTTGAATGCAGGGCTTTTGAGAACCGATTGGTGAATACTGCTGCTTTTTATAAATCTCAACTGTAAGACCAACTCGTTTGCAGATAAGAACCGGATTTATCTCAATGCCCGGTTTTGAGCAACTACTGGTGGATGCAGGTGTCGACTTGGGTTTTTGGGGCCATGAACACTCTTACGGTGAGTTTAATCGCCTCCAATTCATGAGAGTTCTGACAAAACACAGCCCATAGGGAAGACTGCCAGATTATTCGATACTTATTCAAATTCGCGCCTTTGAGCGCCTAGTTTGGGACATACGTATGAGTCCGTACTGATTTGCGCTGGCCGATCCTTAGCCTAAATCAGGTCTGTGCACGGGCCGGTTTTTGGGCGGCCCGGCCCGCTGCTTTACCATGAAAGCCCGGCCCGGAAGGGTGTCGGCCCGGCCCGAGCCCGCCCGGGCCGCTATTCCTCCGGGCCGAGCCGGGCCGCGGGCCTGAAGTTTTAGGCCCGGCCCGGAGGAATAGCGGCCCGGTTCCGGGCCGGCCCGTGCCCAGCCCTGGCCTAAATTAAAAAAAAACATGCAAAACCTTGAAAAAACTCAAATTTAAAATAAGTGTATCGAATCAATATTTGTATTAAATTGTCGGTACACCAGAGGGAAACAATAGGGGCGACTAAGGCAAACAAAGCCTACATTATAGGATAGGGCTGAAAGAACTGTGCTTCAGGTGAGGAGAAACATGAATTTGAAATGAGGTCTCGAAATTTATACAAATGCATCAAATTTATAGAGAGATTTTATCCATTGTCTACTCGCAGAGTCTACAACCTGACTGATGATCCCTACCACAATGCAGCTGCTCCAGTGTATATTGTTACTGGTTCGGCGGGGTGTCATTCAGGTATTCAGCAATTTATTGATCACAAAATACCGTATTTATTCTAATAGAACGACACCCCCCAATTCAAAAATGTGTTTGTGGCATTGTGTTTTTTACCTACAGTCGAGTCTCGTTTAACCGACACTTCGATTATCCGACACCCTCAGTTAACCGACACCCCTCGGCGGGTTCCTTTCAATGAAACTACCCCTGATAAACCGACACCTTTCATATTTTCGAAATTTTTTCAAACTCCCGCCAAATTTCAAAAATTCCTTTTCAATTTTTTGATTTTTTTCTCTTGCTTCGCCACTTTTTAAGAAAAGCAGAAAAAACTAACATAATTCTTTTCCAATGTTGAATGAATATTATTTGTTTAGAATAAATCTTATTATCTCTCGTATGTCCATAAGAAACTCGATAAACCGACACCCTTGAGATTTTTTAGTCTAAAAGTCTCGCTTATCCGACACCCTCAATTAACCGACATCCTGGATTATCCGACACCTAAGGCCGGTCCCGAGGGGTGTCGGTTAATCAAGACACCACTGTACTTTTAACAATTTCTCTCAAGCAAGTTACTACTCATTTGGTAGCTCATTTCACTAGCTACAAATTGGGTGGTAACTTAGCTGAGAATAGTCTTGAAAAAAGGGTTAAAAACACAAGAACACGATTTTGAACGAGGGGTGGGGGTGTCGTTCTATTAGAATAAATACGGTATCACTCTCAATCTAATAATTGAAGGACACTCTTTGTTCGATAAGGCCACAGTGCCTGGCAGTGTCAAGCAACTGAATGACTATGGCTATACCCTGTTGCACGTCCACAACTTTACCCACTTGCACATCCAGCAGATTTCAGTGGAAGGGGGTACTCATGTGATAGACTCTGTGTGGCTCACCAAAGACCTTGGCCACATTCCTAACACCCAATTCGCCATGAACAAACCATCTTTTCCATTCCCTGAGTGGATGGATGACACAGGAGCTGGGGTGGAATGTAGTAGCAAGGACTCAGAGTGTGGTCAACAAAGCAAGTTTGGACCCAAGGCACTAGAGATATTGAAGATGAACGCATTGCCTTGACATTTAGTTGCAACTGATGTAATAAATAGTTTTTTGGTTTACAAGTGAGAAAGCAAGTACACTCAACGAAATATTGTCGGATAAGAAACCTAGACATAGAAGGAATCGTCCTTGCTAGGGAAAGTGACTCTGGATGCATGCAAAATGTATGCATACCAGAGTTTCTTTATGCGGTAGGCCCCAGTATTCGAAACTACCGTAAATACTCTAATAAACGGGCCCCCCCTACAGTTAACCATTTCCAAATTTGTTTTGTTTTTTTAACCCTAACATTGTTTATTTTTTTAAAACGTACGACCACTCATTTGGTAGAGTTTGGAAAGATCTACAAAATGAGTTGTCGTAAATTTTAAAAAATAAACAATGTTGGGGTTAAAAAAGCAAAACAAATTTGAAAATAGTTAACTGTAGGGGGGCCCGTTTATTAGAGTATTTATGGTATGTTCAACATTTTCTTGTTAGTGGCCCTCTATAATTAGTGGCCCCCTATTATTCCCTTCCCCTCCCAATACAGCCCTTATTCCCTTTAAAAATGTCTTGACGCCAATTTGGGTAAAATCGCAATTTCGGTCCTGTCCAACCGGATTCCTTGCACGATTTTACGTCAAAATAAATGGTTTATTTTTAATTTTGACTAAAATTTGTTTTTTCGGGACATTCATAAGGACATTCACCTGAACAAACAATCAGTCGGGTATCCAAAGCGCAGCCTTTTCAACCAAATTACCCGATCTGTGAACCATTGTGAAAGAACAGGTGCATTTGATAGCCGACCGATTCCAAAATACCTAACCGTGAGCAATTCTAACAATATCCTACCATCAAATTGGCAAACATGAAAATTATTGATGGAAAACAGCCGAAAGGCAGGATGGTGAAGTAAAGATAGGTGAGATTCCCAATCCAGCTTGAGAATAATTGATACCAAGCTTTCCGAGCCTGCCCGTGCACAGGTCTACTCTATACCAAAAGAGTAGATTGACCAAATGTTCTTTTATAAAACAAGTACGAGACCAAATATACGATTGGCCAAACAATTTAAAATTCAAATAAGTAATTGTTCAAATATGTTATTTGGTCAGATCCTTATTTGGTCAGTTGTCTTTTTTACCATATATTTTATTGTTCAATTCTCTATTTGTTCAGTTATAGGCACGCCTTTAAAAAACGATAAAAATTGGAAAAACTTGGATTTTGGCCATTTTTAAAGAAATTGATTTTTTCTTAAAGGTCATATCTCTAAAAAAACCATTCTGTAAAACGGGCTTTGTAGCTCTTAAACTGCGCTACAAGATCGCATTTAAATGTTGGCAAAGCGCTGAACAATTTTTTTTTGAAAAGTTTTGTTAAGACGACGTCTGACTGTATTTACTTAACTGTGTTATGTTCATACTAGGGTGTGACAGGCGCCTCCATCGTATTTGTGAATCAATTAAAAAAAGCACACAAAACTAGGGTTGTCAACAGTTAACTCGACGTTTTGAAAAATTTTGACTCTATTTTCTGTTTTTTTTGTGTGTTTTTTTACAAAATTTTGAGCATGTGACCCTGCAACGGAAAGCCCAGGATAGTGGCCACACATTGGTATAAAAATGTCTTAATTTCCACCCTAAAATCTCAAGATCGACTGCAAATTTTCACTATTTTTGGAGAGCTGAAAAATAGAAGCCCCGCGCGCTCATTATAGAGAATACGGTAAATCAATGCACATCCCAACTGAAAGGTGGCCTTATATCGAGGGTAGCCTTTTATCAAGCGTTTTAACCAGGGTTGCTGCATGGAAAGCTTTCCGGAAAGTTTTCCTGAAAACTTTCCGGACAGAAAAGAACGCGGAAAGTTTTCCAAAAAAGTGGAAAGAAATAAAACAGGAGAAGAGAAACTCTCAGGGGCCGAACCCATGTTACACCTGGTTTTTATGCGTTTTTACTAATGGTTCTTTGAATCTTGAATTGCTCGGCCAGCTTCGTCTGATTGCTGTTCTTCGCGGTAGCTTCCATAACTGCTTTCTTCGTCTCCAAAGTAACGGCGCTTCGTTTCTTTCGCGTACTCATTGCAATAACTAAAATAAACAGACAAATTATATTCAAAGATAATAAAAACGACAGAACAAAAAAAAATCAAACTGCGGGAGAACAAATAATGAAAGACTGAATTGCGATTGTGCGCTGAAAAGAAGTTTCACGATTATATTTGTTGCGACACACCACAATTAAAAAATATTTTCCACCAAAAAATTTGGCGAAACGACCGAGTGGCCTTATATCGAGTATCGTTTTATTAGTTGGGACCAAGCCAAATGTGGCCTTATATCGAGGGTGGCCTTATATCTAGGTTCGACTGTAGGTAAATCATGTTTTTGAGGAAAATACGCGTGTATAAGAACAGCATAAATATAAACATACACGAAACCACCAATTCATCTACACTAAGGAAGTCAAGCATTGTCGCCTCAGAGCCACTTTCACCAAGCTGTTCCAGTTCCGACAAGCATACCAAAACCCATCCATGGCTTTATCATCGCCAGCGCCTTCTCCTTTCACGTCTGAGCCCAGCTTAACCAGATACACTTACAAACGACAAACAATAAATAGGCTTAGTTTTCATCGCCACCGTTTTATTGGGGAGCGATCGACAGCTTAGTCAGATTGAGTATGACGCAACAATGCTTGACTTTCTCAGTATAGATAAATCGTTGGTTACGTGTATACCGTATTTCCTCTAATAGAGCCCCCGGGGGCTTTATTTTTTGGATGCCCAAAAATCGGAAAATTTGGAATTCGATCTCGAGATTTTTGGGTGCTCAACTAAAATCTGAAAAGTGCAATCGGTAGAGCTCATTCGAGTTAAGAAAACGCGTAAAACAGCTTCGCAAAAAATTGACTCTGGGCTGAGATATAGGTCCTCAAAGTTAGGGGGGGTGGCTCTATTAGAGGAAATACGGTGAGTATATTTATTCTGTTCGTATACACGCGTATTCACTTTTGCTTTCGTACAGGATGTTTCGAGAGCCGCAGGCACTGGTGAAACGAAAGGGTGGTGCAAACCAAATGCATGCACTCAATTTTTTTCCTCATTCAAATGAGCCAGCGTTTTTTCTCGAATGAATCATAAAATTAAGAGCATGACCCGGGTATCCGGTTGTCGATACCGGTATCCGGGTCTGAACTGGGTATCGACAGCCGGATAGCCGGGTCATGCTCTTAATTTTATCATTCATTCGAAGAAAAACGATGGCTGATTTGAATGAGGAAGAAATTCAAGTTCATGCATTTGGTTTGCACCATCCTAGAATTATAATTGAAATATGGCTAAAACCGGTCAAGAAAAAAATAACCGGGTCGAAAAATTATCCAGTCGTGGGCTAGCCTATTTATAACAATCAAAAACATCATTACGAAATCTTCTGACTTGGTACCTTTTTGTCGACAAAAGGTCCACATCCTATTTAGGTCTTAAACCTGAAATTCATCTACAAAGCCAACTCACTGAAAAATTGTCGCCTGGAGTCAGCCGACACCGTAGTCGAGGGAGAATATGTAGACTGTTTGTACAATAATACAAAAAGGATTGCTCCCAATGTACAGGGTGCGCCAATTTTTTCGCACGTATTTGTTTTGGCCATAACTTTTTTGTTTTTCATGATTTTGACGTAATTTTTTTTAAAAGAAAGCTGAGACTCTAGGCAACCGAACCGTACCAAACATTGACAAAAAAAAATTATTTGAACACCACTTTGTGACAACAGTCAAAATAAACAACTCTTTTCACTCATATTCCTGCTCAACTGATCTTCCGTTCACTTCTAGGCAGTATTCGAGGCGGCTTTGATATGCTCCCATTGCTCTGTTGATCATCTCACCAGGCAGCTCTGCAAACGCTTTGTGTGATTCTTCTTCTGAGCTCGGCCATTGAAGTGATTGGAGTCGTGTATACCTTGCTTTTCACCCATCCCCAGAGAAAGAAGTCGCAAGGCGTCAAGTCTTCTTCTTTCGATCAACACTTCCTTGGCTTTTGAACTTTGCGTACCAACCCCACAGCCTGTTCTTGTCCGGCACCTTAGTATTCCTTCCAAGCTCCCTCCGATATCAAACACCGAATGCTGTGACACTTTTGCCTTCTTCGATGAACCATTCGACGAATTTTGCCTTGTCTTGAACTGTGTAGGTCATGGCTAAAAAAAGAAAAACTAGACCTTTTCCTTAATCACAATTTTTAGTGTGTACGACAAACAAACATAAACAAATTTGGTACGGTTCGGTTGCCTAGAGTCTCAGCTTTCTTTAAAAAAAAATTACGTCAAAATCATGAAAAACAAAAAAGTTATGGCCAAAACAAATACGTGCGAAAAAATTGGCGCACCCTGTATAATACAAATCTTGTTCAGAATAGCATGTTTTTTTTGCGCAAGATTTTTTATTACCGTATTTCCTCTAATAGGAGCCCATGGGCGCTTATTTTTCAAACCCCCAAAAATCTGAAAAATTTGGGGTTGATCTCAAGACTTTTGCGTGAAATTTCAAAATATAAAAAGTGGGATCGGTAGAAGTCGTGGGAGTTAAGAAAATGCATTGAACAGCTTTGCAAAATATTCTCACGGGGCTAAAATACAGGTTTTCAAAGTTGGGGGTGGGCGCTAATTAGGAAATACGGTACTGAAAATATACTTTTTAGTCCTAAATTTTATTTTTCTGTCCCAAAAATTTTTCACAGGCTCGAATTTGAAAAATGTCCTTAACGACATTTTGACATTCTGTCTTCCTTCCTCATCTACTTTGTCTTTTTATTTTTCATATTTCTGCCAACTCACATTTTATGCGCGTAGCTAAGCGTGGTCCTTCTCCGTACTTTTGAAAATTGGTTTAACATGTCTAGGACCAAAGTGGAGAGTTGTTTTCCTGGTGCACAATTTCTTGCTGATCATTTTCGAGTTATACACGATGGTAGTTTTGACAATTGAAAGCGGATTTTTTGTTCAGACTAAACCATTGCTCCAAGTATTTTGAATGCCAACTCCTCCACCCCTCCCCAAACACATTTAATATGCAGCCCCTAGATGAAGGACTCCAGGACAACAAGTGCTTATCGAGTGCCCACCACTCTTGTCCTCTTAGCTAGTTCCACTGAATTAGTCAAAATAATAGATTTTGGTCATTCTTTGGCATGAGTAATAGCAATCAACTACTGCTATAATGGACGCAGACAAACGCGGTTTTCTGGAAAAACTTTGCTGCAGGTAGCTAACTTTTTTAATTACCATTCAACTTTTTTTGCATGGTCATTTGTTAATTTAAAAATTAAGGTTAAGAACACTAGCAATTCCACTTATTTAAAAATGTAGAGTCGTAAGAGAAAAAAACTATCCAAAATCGATAGATTGAGGGCTAAACTTCGTTATACCACATCCTACCAAAAGTTGATTTTCGACCACTTATTCGTGCTTTTCAGTAGAGATGATGGCTTGACCTCGGGACGGACGGGTCAGAATTCAAATTTAAAAATTAAATGATTAGTTCTTAGTGTTTTTTCTTATCTTTTTTCCAATTTTTTAGACCGGCATGTAGCCCTACTCTTTTAGTTTTTTTATAAATGTCAAACTGGCTCAATGTGGTTAGCGCAAGGTAGGTAACAACAACAAGTTCTTTCACAAAAACTAACTTTTCTCAGTGCTTCTTAGATTTCAACCTGCTATTTAATATTCATTAAGAAAGTAAAAAGGTACGACTACATGCTGGTCCAAAAAAATAAAAAAAAATTATAAGAAAACACCGAGAACTAATCATTTGAAAAATTCAGTGAGGAAATTTCTTAATTCAGTGGGGAAATTCATAAATTTAGCGGGTAACTAGGGGTCGTATCTTGTGTCCCCTGTTTTTCCATTTGTGGTAAAAGGGTATAAAAATTAGTTACGCCTGTAACTTCAGTTACAGCCATTTTTTTGTCTTAAAGAAATATGGTTTTAAGCCCACAAAAATTTTTTTGCAAAAAATAACAGCAAAAACCACGGCATATTTTTCGGTCGAACACATAGAAAGCCACTTTTTCTTTAAAATCTTTGAATTTCCGGCCAACTCAATCCAGCTCCAAGCTAGACACTTATCGCCTTCGCTATTTCGACATCCGAGGTCTTGGCGAGGTTATTTTTTTCTATTATATTTTGTGTTTTTAAAATGATTTTCAGCCCATTAGAATGATATTCCACTATGCAAACATACCGTTTGAAGATGTGCGCGTTTCCCAGGACTCCTGGCCGGACATTAAAAATTGTAGGTCTTTGTCCAAAATTGTTACTTTTTGAAAAGCCAAGAGTATGAGTGAGCTTCAGCCACTAGATTTGGCAAGCTGCCAGAATTAGAAGTCAACGGCAAGAAGTTGGCACAGAGCATGGCCATTGGAAGATACTTGGGAGAGAAGTTTGGTAGGGCCTTTCATTTATCGCTTTTACTCCTCAGGGACCCGAATCAAAGAGCAGAATTTCAAAAAAATGATGGGTTGCTGAGATATGACCGAAAGTTGGACTGGCGTAAAAAAAATATTTTTGTCGCCAGGATGGGGCACTAGTGTCATATACCCACAGCCCCCACAGCCCCCTACGTATGCCACACATATGCCCACAGCCCCTAAACAGCCCCTAAAGCCACAAAAAATTTTCGTGGCCAGGGTGGGGCGCTAGTGTCATATACCCACAGCCCCCTAAATCGTTAGTGTCGTATAACGACCGCCCAAACCACCCACCGCCAAACTACCCACCCATAACACCATTCCACCCAACCAAACCCAAAATCAATTTCCTCAAATTAAATCTTTAAAATTTAAAGCTAGTTAAGCCCTTAAATTATTTTGAGGTTATAGGGCACTAGAAAGATATATTAACTAGGACTTTTGCATAACTTTTTTTTTTGAAAATGGTGATTATAGGTACCCCTAAAACGGCGGGTTTGTGGGCTATTGGGATGTTTTTCGTGTTTGGCTCATCGAAAAACATGAAAAAATGCTAGAAGCAAATATAAATTTGGATGGTTAAATTTCACAGTTTGGGAGGTTTCCTTTTAAGTCATATTTTAGCAAGCAAGCATATGATTTGCATTCCTGAGGAAATTTTAGCTGCTGAAAGGCGGCAGAAAAAAATTACTCATTAACTGGTGCATTTATTGAAAAACGGTAACAAAAGTTTCGAAAAAAAATTTTGGCGAACTGGCCCATCCCTAACTACCAAGACCTTTTGCACGTTACTAAATTTATCACATACTACATAACTGTCTCCATAATTGCTTGAAATAACTATTGCTATTTTTAAAAATATAAAAAAGTGTCCCGAATGAAATTTCCACTGCCACCGAAATGCGGATGGGTTGAAGGGTATTTACACGACAGAGTGATTCAAGAATTTTGGTCACTTTTGAGAGATCGTGAGCCGTTTTTCGAAATTCTGTAAACGCCAATCAACTCAGATTTTGATGGCAATTTTTTAGGTGTGTAAAGTCAAAAACACGATTTCGCTTGGTCCCCCTATGGTTTGGGCCTTGCCTATCCAAATGCCATCCAGCGGCCAGGACCCCAAACCACATAACGGACCAAGCAAAATTTTTTGAATTTACATATCGAAAATTTGCCATCGAAATCTGAGTTGATTGGCGTTTACAGAATTTTGAAAAACAACTCGCAAAAAAAATTATGACCTTTCAAAAGTGGCCAAAATTCTTGATGCACCCGGTATGTTAGTAAGGCTTAAAAACCCCAGACAAGACAAAGCTAAACTAGCGCTAACATTTGGTCTTGCAGGTCTTGGAGGTGCTGACGAATGGCAAAAACAAAAGGTGGATGAAATGGGCGATTTGTTAAAAGATTTGGCTCAAGAACTGTCCATCTACATAGGTGTTGCGCTAGGAATGAGGGATGGAGACAAGGTGCAAAATATTGTTTTTTTTAATTTTCCGATCTGGATATTTTGAAAAATTAGTTCAAATTTCCAGTATTCTGAAAACTTTTGCGAAAAATGCCTGATCAGGGTTGGCCAGGTGTGGCTTTTACTCTGTGTTTGTATAATTTCTACCTTTTCTTTGAGATTTTTCATTAAAATATGCACTTTCAAGATTCGGCGCTACCGGGTATACCCCCTTAATGAAATTTTTTGAACTTTTCAAAACACCATTTTAACCATTTTAAGCATTCCTACGTTGAACACGATAAAGGGTGTATTCACCTACTTTTTAAAAAAGTCGATTTCCGTCTGCATTTAGAGGCTTTTGCCCAGCTCAGTGACCAAAACATGGTGAACAGGCAAATGGTCGAAATTTCAAAATGCCCAAAACTCAATTTTTATTGACCAGAACACGAAAATAATGTCTTTGAACTCCTGAGGTGATTTTAGGTTGATATAGGGTGTTTGGAAACACCTTAAAATTTCATTGGGGGGGTACACTCGGTAGGGTCCAAGATTCCAATAAAAAGATAAGGGAAATATCTTTACATTGGTATATGGAAATTTTAGTGAGAAAACACGTCATGAAAACTAAACTTTTTTTCAAAGCCCCACCTCGGCTTGAAAAACCACACCCTGCCAACCCTGTGCCTGATATATTTTGAAAAATTCTATCAGACACATTTCCAGAGCTGAAAACCTCAGAAAAACGAAACTCAAGGTACTTATTTACCCTGACCCCCCATTTCGGATTTTTTCAAAATGACCAAAAATTACCCCACTATTTTTTTTTTCTTAAAATACCGTAGAAAGGCCATTCTTCTAGGATTTGGGGACAATTTTTTACAAAATTCAAAATTTTTTTGTTTATAAAGTGGTAAAATATTAGCTTAAGGGGTAATTTGGGTCATTCTCAAAAAAATCCAAGATCCAGGCCTCCCCCTCCCAAAGCACATAAGGTCCAATTAATTTTTTTCGATTTTTTTCAAATTTTCGGTTTTTCCGAATTTTGGATTTTTTTAATTTACAATTTTGAAAATCTTGCAAATCCGTGCATTCAACCAAAAGCACTGTTTACTTGAACACCCATAACAATTCAACAAAAGAAAACTGCGCTTTAACGGTCATACGAGAAGAAGTTAGTAATTTGCGACTGCTTCTTTTGACACACCTCCTCCATCGTCCTTCTTGAGCTTCTTATCCCATTTTTCCAGAAAGTTCTCGAAAATTGACCCTGATAATTTTATCTAAAAACAATAAAATTTGAACATATTAAAGTTTCGTCTTTGATGTTCGATCTAATTTTGTTACGATTTTTTTTCAGTTTCGAAGGTACAGAACAAATACCTAGGGTTGTGAATGGGTAATTCAGGCAGGTAAATTACCGGTGATTTACTAGAAAATAGCGATAAACCGTTGAACACTAGTAAAATTACTGTACCAGCAAAAATTTATTTACACTAAATTTCACAACACTAGATTTTTGTAATTTTTTCAAATTTTGTTTCTGAATCTTTTTATATAAAAATTCTATTTTGCAGACCACTTTGCGCAAGGAAATATACCTACCTACAGTCAACCACTACTTGCCCATCTTCGAGCAGCAGATAGTGAATTCTGGCTCTGGCTTCCTAACTGGTTTTATTATATTATTACATTTTGTGGCTCTAGTTGGTGTTGCGCCCGAAAAAATGCCATATCCCCAAAATGCCACACCTTGTTGTGTTTTTTGCAAAAAATCAGTTTTTGCCTCGGTCCCCCACTTGACTTTTGTCCTTAAAAAATATTTTTTGCACTAATTGTCCTAATAATAATTAAAATTCACGTTTGTGCAGGGTTACGATCTGGGTTGATTAATCAGAAAAAGGTTGATTTGAAAAAGGGAGGTAGATTTGTCTGATTTCTGCAAAAAAAGGTTAAAAAACACAAAAACTAGTCAATTTTTAAAATTACCGCTCAAATTTTTTGATGGGATACTATTTTCATTCTTCTTTTATTTCTTTTTAATTTATTATTGTCGTATTTTGTGCGTTTTAACAGTTTTCGGGAAGATGGCTACAAAGGCCATTATGCTAATAGACTCTAAATTTTAAAACAAGTACTGGATTTTTGAGACCATTTGAAGAAAAAAAATTTTTTAAAAAAGTCCACAGGGGGACCAAGCAGTGTTTGCACTTACTCTGATTTTTAGGCAGTGAGTGAGAGTGAGAATGAAAATATTTTGGGGCAGTGAGAATGAGAGTGAGAGTAGAAAAAAGAGAGTGAGTGAGCTCACTGTGATGCTCACTGCGAGTGAGAATAACTAGAATCAAAAAAATTTTAAATTTTATTAACTAAAGCCGTTAGAATTTTCATTGATAACTAGTAAATGTTTTTAGAATTAATGTAGACAAATGTTTTTGCGTTTAACAGATCAAATTTTGTCCTGCTCCTATGCCTGGCAGTTGCCAATCCACATTGTGAAAAGCAGCGTTCGATAGGGCTCCTAGTGGCCGGCCCTGCCAATATCTCTAATGCCAATTCAGCAATCTGTTTCCACTCCTGTGACTTGTGCTTGTGAGCAATCAATAATTCGAAAAAATGTACGGATGTAATCAAGCCCGGCCAAAATTTATCTGCATTTGTCGAGTTGCATGACCAAGTTGTGAAAAAGAAGGTAGCAGATGCAAACATTGTTCTTGATTAATAAGTGCTAATTTTCTCTCTTTTATTTTTGAATTCAGGTGTACGCATCGCTTTGATTTTAATAAGAATGTGTAGAGCCTTAAACAGCCTTAAACACAAAATGCAATTCTCACTCTGTCCTCACTGAGAATGAAAAAATAAGCAAGTGAGAGTGATAGTGAGAATAAAAATCGAAAATTAGGTGTGAGTGAGTGAGTCACTGAGATTCTCACTTTGAGTGAGCTCACGCAAACACTGGGACCAAGGCATATTTTTCGGTAGCCACACACATATAGAGCCGATTTTGTAACACTAGCGAAAATGTGGATTTAGAAAAAGTGACGTGGGTGGACTTTTTCGTTGAAGAATACCTAACCACATTGCACAACATTGAAAAGAACGCGTTCAAAAAATATCCGCATCTAGCAGAATTTGTGGACAAAGTGCTCAGCTTGCCTCAACTAGCTTCTTATGTCAGCACTCGATCTAATTCAATGGTCTAAAATTTATGTGATTTATGATTTCGTGCTTTTTACCAACTAATAAATTCTTCATTTCAATTCGCTACCCGGTGATCGAACCCTCGCATGGTCAGGTTCATGTCAGGAATCTTGTTGGTAGACTACTCACGGCCCCTCAAAAGCTGCAGTTTAGTGCATTAGCAAAATTTGGCACCAGAGCCAAAATTAAAAAAAAATGGTCGTTTAGGAGTTTATTTTATCTATCGCTTCTATTGGGTTGTAACATAAGTTCTGTCGGTTTTTTCCAACGCTTTCAAAATCTTTATTTGTAATAAAGCAAACGAACATGTCAATCAATTATATATTCTCCTTCATTATCAACCACTTCTTCCCATCTTTCAACAAGTTTTTCAATGCCACGCTTGAAGAAATCCGCCGGGAGACCCTCGAAATATTCGTCGAGCCAATTTCGAAGTTCCGCGTAGTTTTATAATTTTTGTTTTGCCTTTTCTTGAGCTTATTGCTGAAAAATTCAGCACATTCAGCGCTTTCGAACAAGCTATCACTTGCCAAAAAACATAGCAAATCACAAAATTAGCAGATATTTTTGTGAAAATTTCCGAATTTTTTTTTTGATTCGTTTGACTTGATTGATATTAACGCCGGTTTTTTCGACAATAACTTGGTAAAGCAAACATTAGACCTGATAGAGGAGTAAATTTGTGACGTTTTAGTACCAAGGATGTAAACGGATGTAAACAAATTTGGGGTGTTTCGTACAAAAGTTTGGTGAAAGAAACAAAACTCCCTATTTTTATTCGGGAAAATGCCAGTTGTTTACTGTTGATGGTCTCTCTTTGTTTTAAAAATTCTATTTTAGCGATTTGGTAGAAGAGATTGTCAGTAGAGATGATGACGGGACGGGACAATTCCGTCCCGTCCCGTTAATTTTAGAGAATCGTCCCGTCCCGGAACCCCGCCCGGAAATTTTTGGCACCTGTCCCGTCCCGGTGTCCCGTCGAAAAAAATTCAATTTTTCAACAACTACCTTCAACTTGTAATTACATTCAACTAGAGATGATGACGGGACGGGACAATTCCGTCCCGTCCCGTTAATTTTAGAGAATCGTGCCGTCCCGGAATCCCGCCCGGAAATTTTTTGGCACCTGTCCCGTCCCGGTGTCCCGTCCCGGTGTCCCGTCCCGGTGTCCCGTCCCGAAAAAATTCAATTTTTCAACAACTACCTTCAACTTGTAATTACATTCAACTAGAGATGATGACGGGACGGGACAATTCCGTCCCGTCCCGTTAATTTTAGAGAATCGTCCCGTCCCGGAACCCCGCCCGGAAATTTTTTGGCACCTGTCCCGTCCCGGTGTCCCGTCCCGAAATTTTTAAATTTGAATTCTGACCCGTCCCGTCCCGAAAAGGTCAAGCCATCATCTCTAATTGTCAGCTTTCTTTTGGTATATAAAGATGCTCTAAAAATGCGAAATTGGGAGTTTTGAATGCAAATTAAATTTAGAAAAATTTCAGAGCTAAAGATGGTTTTCTTGGAATTCTTTTTTTTTAAATTTCAACAAAATTTCTTGGAATGAGAACCATCCCAAGAAAAGCAGCCCCAAACCATGATGTTGCCTCCTCCGAACTTGAAAGTGCCTTTGGTGTACTTCGGAATAATAAGTGACAAAACATCACAACACACTCAAAAACAAACCTCAACCAGCCGACGCTGAACAGTTCTGGTGCTGATCTTGTCCAAACCCAGCTCTTCTCGACTTTCTAGCACTGTCAGCCTTGGATTCTCCTTTGATTTCCTTGCAATTCTTCGATCAGTTCTAAAATTTAAGCTGCTTCTATTAAAAAGTACCTGACGTAGTCGAACGTCTTTTTCCACCAGTTTTGACTTGCTTCGGATGCTTCACTCGCATGTAGACCTCCCAAACTCCATGTTTTGACATTCCCACATGTGCAGCAATTTTCTCGAAGCTTAACTTCTCATTCGTGTCGTGTAGACGCACAATAAGCTTCTCAATTCGTTCATCACAGCGTTGCGGAGCCATCTGGAACAAAAAAATTACAAATTAACTACTTGGCAATGAAAAATAACATCGTTCCCTATCAATTGTCGTATCAAAAATGTGACTACTCTTTATACATAAAAAAAATTCGAAAATAGTGCGTCATAAAAAAATGTGAAACAGCAGTTTTGTAGCGCTTGAACCGCTCTACAAAACAGTGGTTTCAGATTTTTCATAAGTTTCCAATTTCCCGTTGAAACAATGCACAATTCAAAAAAAAGTGTACCGTTCCCTATCAATATGGTTATTTTTAGAAAAATGTAGTGTTAGTCTGTTTGGACTAATTGGATGAGATTTAAATGGAAAGTACTTTTTTCTGCCTGTCAAATTATTTTTTATTCAATATGTTAACTTATTTGTTTTTTACAAAATAGTTAAAGTTTTGTAAAACCCTATTCTACTCAAAATAGAAAAGTAACCGATGGTCATTTCTATCAGAATTTTCTAGGGGTTTCTAGTAGGGTAGATCGCGTTCGTTTAAACGACCGTTTGTTTAAACGACCGTTCGTTTAAACGATTGAACGGATTTAAACAGATAATTAAACGAATGATTAAACGGATCTTGATTAAACGGATTAAACAATAAACGGTTTCAAAAAACGGCGTTTAATCCGTTTTATGATGTAGATAAAATGACGATTTTTCTGCATTCATTGGAGAGTGTAAATTATTTTTCTCCGTTTTCTTGCTTATATTTTTGTTCATTGAGTAATTTGGTTTATATCGTTAGAGCATTTCCTTTGTTTAGAATATGGCTCCTGCTTTGATTTGAAAGTACTTCTCGTTGGTGACAGTTGATACATGTGTTGTTGGTCGATTGTCATCAATGAAATGCTTTAAAGTGGTTGATTTGACAGAGTAATTTCCGTGAATGAGGGATCAATTCAATTAAACGGATTGAACGACCGTTTCAACGGGTGATTCTCATTAAACGTAAATGATAAACGGGTCTGATAAACGGGTCTTAAACGGTAAACGACTTAGGCCAAATTAAACGAACGCGATCTACCCTAGTTTCTAGGGCAGAAAAAAAGAACCGTCCATTCAAAATTGTGGACTGGTAAACTAATTAAAATAAAAAAATTAAAGTAAAATTTTCATTAAGCCAAATGAGTATTTACAATACAACAAAAGTAAAAGAAATTGAGTTTCTATAGCCAATAAAAGATCAGAACTTTTTAAGAAACGAGATTAAATAAGAAATCCATTGGTTGCACGACATAAAGAAGGACTAGACTGGCTGGTGTTCACGGTTGGCTATAAAACAAAAAATAATAATTTATATGAAACCTAAACATTTTTTACCTATATACTCAAATATTTGGGGCAGAGACTGGACTTTTCTCACAAATTTTGTAATAGCTGGATACTTGTCGAGAATTGCAGGCTGAAATTTGATACTGTGAACAAAGTTTTTATGTTTGAGAAAATCCACAAGGCTTTATGGACCCTAGTATAGAATACCCCCTCCCCCCAAAAAAACTTATGCCTTCTTAAGCCTAAGTAAAGAGCACCCAAATATATGTTCCAGAGCCCAGAAAAAGTGCGGGCAAAATTTTTTTTCGCATTGCTATTTTTTATAATTCATAGCACTACGAGTTTCACTAAGACTTTTTTTCCAATTTTGATTTTAATCTGAAGTTATTTTAGAAACATCATTATCAGTGTGACATATCCAGTGGCAATCATAGTGATATATCATATCATCGTCATATCCTCGCTGAGAAATCAGCGAGGATGGGAGCCCTGCGTCTCTATATAGTATTTGGGTCGGGTGGGTGGGTGTTTGGTTCACACTTTTTATGAATTATGAAAAAAATATGGTCATAAAAGGCTCGAAAATTTCTGTTGCAGGATTTTTTAGATTCGCCTTGATGTCAGATTTCGTTTAAAAAAAAGTGCGGCGAGAAATTCGCATTTTTAAGAGGAGCGTTGACAAAAGTATGCAGGCCATTGTCGAGTTTTCCAAAAAATTGACTCTGGGCTGAGAAATAGGTCCTCAAAGTTGAGGGCAGGCCTTATTAGAGGGGGGGGGCCTTTTTAGGAAATACGGTAAGTACCAAAATGCTTAAATTTAAATTTTTTGTCGTTTCAAACAAGGAAAGGGAAAGCGCCAGCCGCATTCGCGGCTTCAAAATCCTTGTTATTGTTATTTGTATCGCTGCTCCTGTGTTTTCCACATATCAAATAAAAATACTAAAATTTATAATGTGTAAAAAACAACAGGGGGAATTTCGGCAACCGCTTCTGCGATAGGCCCAAAATTAGTATTCTGTTTACCTCAAAATGTTTGATAGTGGTCATGTACTCGGCAATCACAAAGTCAATCCAAGTCAAACCACTGGGGACGAAAAATCCAGAGCCGGATTGTTTAAGGATGTTGACGTAGACAGGGAAATGTTTTTCCACTCCTGGCAAAAAAACTGCCTTTCGAAGTCCTTCCTTAAGCCAGATAGTAAAAATTGAAGTTTAATTGTAAATATGATGGAAATTGCCTTATCTCCTTGGTGAAAACCAGCGACTACGTAGAGGAATGGCTAAATTTTAGTCTTTTGACGTACACATGTGTCATTTTAAATTTCTTAATTTAAAAAAAATTGAAATTTTTTATCTTACTTGAAGATCCATGGCTACATCACTAAAACACAAACTTTATTATTTTGGGATATAAAAAAGAAGATAGCTAAAAACTTTGTATCATTGTTTTGGTACTTTTCGGTTATCTGTGTCCAGATTTTTGATGATTTAAATTGTATATATCTTTTTCACTTTTCATGTTTTTATGTGCAGATAAATGATACCGTATTTCCTCTAATAGAGCCCCCGGGGGCTTTATTTTTCGGATGCCCGGAAATCGGAAAATTTGGAATTCGATCTCGAGATTTTTGAGTGCTCAACTAAAATCTGAAAAGTGCAATCGGTAGAGCTCGTGGGAGTTAAGAAAACTCGTAAAACAGCTTTGCAAAAAATTGACTCTGGGCTGAGATATAGGTCCTCAAAGTTAGGGGGGGCTCTATTAGAGGGGGGGAAGGGCTCTATTAGAGGAAATACGGTATATGCCATTGGAATTTATAGAGTAATGTTGAGAGTTGATTATTGTTATTTCTGTTGAAAATAAATTGTTTCGCGCATTTATACAACTATTTAAAGGGGCATGCCCACGCTAATAGGAGGTGGTGCCCGCCAATTCAAAAATTATTCCTAATTATTGAACTTCTTTACGGATTTTTCAACTTGGTTTCTAACAAAACCATACCTAGAATTTAATTTTAGGTATAGTTTTGTTAAAAACCAAGTTGAAAAATCCGTACAGAAGTTCAATGATTAGGAAAAAAATTTGAATTCCCGGGCACCACCTCTTATTAGCTTAGGCATGCCCCTTTCAATCTGGACACAGATAACCGAAAAGAACCATTGTTTCTATTTACTATTTTTGGCTGTTACTGAAATTACCCACTAAATTAATTAATTTCCCCACTAATATCAAATTTGCCTCAACTCACTGAATTTTCCCACTGAATTTTGAATTTACTTTATTAAATACAGTTATTTGTGCATTTTAAGTCGGAATTTTGCGGGAATTCGATTTTTATAATCTGAAAATAGCTTGAATAGCAGAGATTTCCAGGCCAAAAGGCTAAAAGCCAGTTTAAAATTTGTTTTTGGAGTTTACTAAAGAATTCTGACCGACCCAAACTATTTTCAGATTATAAAAAATCGAATTCCCGCATAATTTTGACTTAAAATGCACAAATCACTCTATTTATTAAAGTAAATTCAAAACTCGGTGGAAAAATTCATACATTTAGTGGGTAAATTCAATTTGAGCCCTTTTTACTTTATTACACAGTCAACTGTCCGTAAAACCGGCACCCTTGTAAAACCCGTAAAAAGCTTGATTTGGGTAGACAGCAAAGAATAAGCATGAAATAAACCAAAAGCGGCACATAAACCGTCACCCTTCCATAGACCGACACCCCATGCTGGTCTCCAGGGGGGTCGGTCTATTGAGAGCCGAGTGTAATGTATCTTGTTCAGTGTTACCATTGGTCATTTATTAAACCTTCCTCCTCTCAATCTTTAATTATTTTTCAAAGCACGTTGACAATGGTGTCCACGCTCACACCCGCACTCACAGTCGCAATTTTTAGCACGCTCAAATTCCATTGTTAATACGAGTGTGGGTCTGAGATATGGCGTCGAAGTGACTGTGAGCTTTTAGAAGAAAATTTTTACTTTTACGCGCATTAAAGAAAATACTAAAGATACCCCACCCTATATTAGCCATATATATAATAGCCCGGCATAGGGGCGTTTGGCGGTTTTTGGGACATTTTTTTCAAATTCGCGCCTTTTCTGTTTTTCTTGTTTTTCGCAGAAACTAGTTTGGTCCTATAAATTTTAATAAATTTTAATAAAAAAAAGGTTGGTCCCCCCTCTTGTTTTTCGTAAAAAACAGCTTGGTCCCCCCTGTTGTTTTTACAAATAAAACAACAGGGGGGGATCAAGCTGATTTTTGGAACCCTATTCTTCACTAGCGCCGGTGAAGCTTTAGGCGCAGGGTAGGCCAGCGCATGTTGGGACCGGCGCAAATATGTGTATCCTAAGTAGCAAAAACAAAAATTCAAAACAGCCACAAATTCAAAAAAAACGTCCCAAAAACTGCCAAACGTCTACGGACTGCCAGTTAGGTTGCTCTCGTCACACAACCTCTTTTTTATTTCTTTTTATTCCAAAAAAGCTACTAAAATAAGTAAGAAATCTATTGCGAATTTCACTTTTTAAAAACCTCACCTGTGAAAATCAGAAATTTCGTCTACCTGAAAAATGCTTTTTCAGTGGTAGAAAATTAAGGTAAAACTAAAAATTAAGGACGTTTCTTTTTTTCAAATGAAAAAAGACCGGAACGGCAAAAAGTGAATTTTTCGAAAAAAATTGCCTTGGCCCTACCCCTATTGTTTTGAAACCTTGCTTATTGGCGTTTTCAAAACAATAGGGGGGACCAAGGCAATTTTTCTTCAAAAAATTCACTTTTTGCCGGGCTCTTATTCTTTATCCCGACCCCACCCAAGTTTTGATTGTTGAACTTTATTTTTATTTTGACACAAATAAGTTGATTCGCCTTTTCGTCGGCATAAAACATGCACGCATACCAAAGTTTCTTGGTGCAGTAGGACCACACTGACAAAAATTTGTTTATGGGAAAAATATGGTCATAAAAGGCTCGAAAATTTCTGTTGCAGGATTTTTTAGATTCGCCTTGATGTCAGCTTTCGTTTAAAAAAAAGAGCGGCGAAATTCGCATTTTTAAGAGGGCGTTGACAAAAGCATGCAGGCCATTGTCGAGTTTTCCAAAAAATTGACTCTGGGCTGAGAAATAGGTCCTCAAAGTTGAGGGCAGGCCTTATTAGAGGGGGGGGCCTTTTTAGGAAATACGGTAAGTACCAAAATGCTTAAATTTAAATTTTTTGTCGTTTCAAACAAGGAAAAGGAAAGCGCCAGCCGCATTCGCGGCTTCAAAATCCTTGTTTTCCAGTATCCCGGTACCCTTTTAAATTAGGGTGGGGTCAGCATAAAGGATAAGAACCTTTTGCCGTTCCGGCCCCCAATCACAGCTATTCAAATAAAATTTTTTTTTTTGCAAAGTTGTCCGCCATATCTAAATATTATTCTGAATCCGAATCCATTAAGATCAGGTCAAAATAAATTCAGAGAGCTGAACAGTGGAAATTCTGGGCGGTCTACTCAAAGTAGCTATAACCCAGCTGACTAATTTTAAAAATTGTCGATTTTTAATCCAAAGTTCCACAAATTAAGTCATAAAATGTCTCGAGTCAACAGTGGTTTTCTAGACCAGCAAAACAAATCGCGAAATATTAGGTTGTCCAATAAGTTTTGAGAAAAAGCACGTGGATTCGCTTTAATTTTCAGAGTGCATCATTTGGCACATTTGACAATGATGTCTCTGCGTGTCATATACCATTTTTGTAGCCGGTTCTCTGTTCTTTAAAATGTGATATTGAACAATTCTTTGTTATTGAAAAATAGGATCAAAAATAGGAAAACAAAAAATGTGCATGAATTTACCAAACTTGAGAAATTATTTGTTTTTATTTTTGGTCCAATTTTGTTATAACAAAGAGCCGGTTAATACGACATTCGAAAGAGGAGAGAACCGGCTAAAATGGTATATGACTGCAGAGACATCATTGTCAAATGTGCCAAATGATGCACTTTGAAAATTAAAGCGAATCCACGTGCTCTCAAAACTTATTGGACAACCTAATAAATTTATTTTTAAAAAAAACCTTGGCTTGCTCCCAATTATCCTTAAAATATAAAAAAGGCATATAAAATGTTCAATAATTTTTGAAATCTTACTTTTCCGGCCAAACCTATAGCAACAAAGTAAAAAAAAATTTGAATTTTCTTATTAATTTACCAAAAGTTCTGGCCAAAAAACGAGAAATTGTGTGGCAATAGGTCAGTGGTTTGCCGTTCACTTCCAGAATAGGCACTTTGCCGTAAATAGTGCCTGAATTTTGTATATTGTAGTTTGTGCTTTTATGCAGTAATGCAATAAATTACTGTCTTTCAGTGCAAGCCATTGTTTTCTGGTTATTCGAGCGTCTTCAAACTCTGTCTAAACCATTTTTTGTAACGGCTCTCCCATGCTATAGCCAAAATGGTTATAGCCGAAAATAGTTCTAGCTTTATCCGGCTCTAGCCAAAAATTCTAGCACGGCTTTAGCCTTTCATTTTCAATTTTTTTGCTTCCTATATAGTATTAGAGGGAGAGTCCAGGGTATTGTATCTGAGGTGTTGTGAGTAACACCCCAACCCCTTCCCTACCAGGCCTATCGCCAAGGAGTGTTTGGGGAGCACAAGGTAGTCTTTGTTGAATCCAAAGGGCCACACTTCAGTATCATATCATATCAATTAAAAATGAAAGTTTAAAATCGTGCTAGAATTTTTGGCTAGAACCGGATAAAACTAGAACCATTTTTGGCTATAACATGGGAGAGCCAATATAAATATGACATGAATATAACTATAATGAACAGGGGGGGGCCAAGCTAAAAATGTTGCCCCTAAAAATCAATCTACATACAGTATTTTTGTAGGAATATAACGCTAAATGTTCGTCACGTTTTTTCAACCCACTTCCCATTTACAAATCGCTTTATTCTTAACGTTTTTATGGGTAAACTGGATCGTAGAGTTCAGAAAACTCATCAGGATTGACATGTGATGCTTAAAATTTTGAGTTTTGCCAGAAAAGTGGGAAAAACCAGGTATGCTCAAGGAGGTCTTCGAACCTTTTCTTTTTTTAGTTTATTTCGGAGCATGTAGGGCCATAACTTTATTTAAATACAGAGTCAATTTCAGTCGGTCATAATTTTTTGTAGAAGTTGAATTTCGGGCTCTCCAAAGATTGGGCTAATTGAAATTAGGCCAAAATCAAATTGAGCCTATTCGAACTGGACCACTCTTTTGACTAGGTAAAGGGACGTCTCACCACTCACAATCATTTACTTTTTTATCAGCAATAGGCGAACCAAGGCAAATTTTCGTCACTTTTTCTCCAAAAACATTTCCAGATTGTGTACAAACCGTCCCAAACCAATCCATTTGAATTGGTCCAATTTGATTTTTGGTCCAATCTTTGGCGTGCCTTTGGTGATTCATGCAACCCCAAGAAAAAAATATGGTTAGTACATAATTTTAAAAGCACGATTTCGGAGCAAAATTTTGTAAAAACCCTGGAGCCAGAGCCAAAGTTGGACTGAAAATGTTGTCTCCCGTAAGCCGAACCGAGTTTTTTTGGTCATCTGAGCCAGAACCCTGACGGAAATTTTGGTGCTGCAGAGCTAGAACAGTAGCGGAAAAGCAAACTATACAGTCCGGCTCACCTTAGCATAGTGGAAAAGCAGGCGAATAGGTTCACAAATGCCTCGTGCATCTAAATTTTTTTTTGTAATTTCAGCCAAACTCAGATACTGAATTCATGCCGAAATATATGAGTTTGTAGTTTTGTTTGAGTGGTTTGGGTGTAGTGGTTGTTAATGCCTAAAATAATTGTTGCTTGTTTAAAAAAGCTAGAACAAATTCAATTTATGCACTAACTAGTGTTGTAGGAGGAGGGGGCGCTGGAGTGGGCATTGGAGGTGGTGGGGGTGGTGGGGCAGGCATAGGCGCTGCTGGCATTGGAGCTGGAGGTGCTGGTGCTGTGGGCATAGGTGGTGCTGGCACTGCTGGGGCCGGTGCAGGAGCTTGCTTAATTTTTTTGAAATAATTTTTTTCTGGTCAGATAACCTTCAACTTTTTTCAAAATGACTTGTACTTTTTTAACACTAAATATTTTTGGGATTTTATTTTTATTTTACAACTAATTTTGTTTACGAAAACTACTCCAAGCACTCTAGACAAGGCTCCTAAAAAGTTTAAATTGCCCTAAAATAATAGTAGCCCCCTTTACTATAGCGCTGGATTCTGTCTGTCTGTCTGTGCGTGTGTGTCTGTATGTCTCAAAAAATATTAGGGGTGTTCCTTCAATCAGATCGAAAATCTGATAACACCATTCGACTCAGCGTGGTCAATTTACTGTTTGAAAAAATTATGAAAAGTTGAACTCGACCGTCTCAAAAAAAAGTTATGGCCTGTTGAAAGGTCCCAAAAACCACAGGGGAGACCAAGACAATTTGGGGTGTTTTTTGGATTGCCTTGGGGGACCAAGGCAAGGTTACAGTTTCAAATCCTGCTGGTAGCATGCATCATTTTTGTAACGTGTGTTCCCCACGCAGGTCCTCGGCGCCTACGAATTGCCACATCTGTGGCAACAACATATTCTAGTCTCTATATAGTATTTGGGACGGGGAACGTCTGTCGCCAATTTGAGTACATGTTTGGTCACAAAGGAAAACTTTTTTTAGTGTAATAGTTTTATTTGCATGTTTATGCTCATTCGAAAGCTCTTCTAATGGCGGAGGACCTTTCGCAATTAGTTTTGAAGATTGCTGTGAAAAAAATTGAGATTTTGCCCCTTGAAAGTGAAAAGTGGTGGTTTTTAGGGTTAATATTATGAGTGCCCATTTGGTCACAAGGAAAAACTTTTTTTAGTGTAATATTTTTATTTGCATGTTTATGCTCATTCGAAATATTAAAATACGATAGAGGCGCCGATAGGAGCCTGCTGTCCCTAGTAAGTATAATGTTTTGAGATACTTTGTCCTTCTGCTGTATTTTAGAATTTTTTTAATAGCAATTTTCTACAGTCGACCCTCTATCCCCGTCAAGTTCGTTCTGCCTAGGGTCCGACACTTTTTTAAACCCAATTATTAAAAAATTTTTGCAAATCAACAGTCTGCTTCTAGAAATTGCAAGGATTCCAATTTCGCTCTTAGTTTTTTCAGAAACAAAAGATATTTCCGTCTTAAGAAGCAAAATAGCTTTTGCATTTTTAGACCAAAATGGTTTTTGAAAAAGTTACCGAACCATAGGCAGGAACAAACTTCACGGGGTAGATCGTCGAGACAGTATCCCAAGTGCAACCCCCTTGAAATTTTTTTGTACTTTTAAATAAAAGTACCCATTTTCAGCTGAAAATTTTTATTCTGAGGCACCTAAGTAGGCGAAAATTCCTCAGCAATCCGAATTATAAAGCAGAATTTGGAAAAAAATACTTAGTCGCTGAGATATGACCTAAAGTTGGAGTAAAGTTAAATGGTCATTTTTTAAAATATTGACACTCCAACTTGAGGTCATATCTCAGCGACTACGTATTTTTTCCAAATTCTGCTTTATAATTCAGATTGCTGAGGAATTTTCGCTAACTGGGGTGGCTCAGAATAAAAATTTTCAGCTGAAAATGGGTACTTTTATTTAAAAGTACAAAAAAAATTTTCGAGGGGGGGGGTGCACTTGGGCTTTTACGGATCGTCGACTGTTATTTTTTATTTTCTGTTATTTTCACTATTCATGGATTTTTTTCAAGTGCAAACCAACCGGCTGAGGAATGGAAGGAGGCATGGGTGCCTTAGGAGGAGAAGGAGGTGGCGGCGATGGCCCTTTATTACCCTTGCCTGGACCTCCGCCTTGAGATTGAGGCGGTTGAGGTCCATTATTGGTTTGTGTCTTGGTTCCTTTCTGTTTGGTTTGTTTGGAGGGGATCACGCCACTTGTACTCCCTCCACTAACACTGCCACCTCCTGCAGATGTCTTCTTCATTGAGTTCATCTCAGCTCCAGCTGCACCGGAGGGGGAATCGCCTCCTCCAGATGGTTTACCGAGCTTCGAAAATTTGACTCCTTTCAGTGGTTTGGCAGCTAAATTGTGAAAATTTAATTTATGGAATATGGAAAACTACTATTAGAGACGGGGTTTCTATTAGAATAATTACGGTATTTGCATTTTTCTTTCGGGTTGTATTGTAATTTGTCCACTTTTACGCACTATCACGTAGCCCTGGATCTTGGCTTTTTAACATGCTATCAAATTTTACCAAGTTATTTGAGGAATGTAGAGATTTACAAGTTTAAAAAAAATGTCGCTCTTTTTAAAAACCTGTAAATGACTGCATTCTTCAAATAATTTGGTAAAGTTTGATAGCATTATAAAAAGCCAAGATCCAGGGCTACATGTTAGCGCAAAAGAGCTTTAAATAATTAGAAACAAAACTAAAAAGAAACATGCAAGTATGAAATTTGTGGTGGAAATCAGTAATTTGCAGATGAAATTCAGACGGAACTTTTTTTATTTATTTTTTGATACTGGCGTAATATTTTTAAATTTGCTCTTTGCAAAAAAATTACCTTGGGGAACCGGTCAGAAGGTCAGATTTTAGGTTTCTGATTATCTTGGTCACCCAAACCAACCGATTTCCAGACATATTTTCTGGGCACCGCGGACCCATATATTAAAAATGGTTAAAAAGAAACGATTTTTTTATGAATAAGAAACTAAAACAAAAAGATTTCAGAAATTCTACATTAACTACAGAAGTGTTAGAACAAGCGCTCAATTTCTCGTGTCACAAAGTGGTTTCAGGACCTATTATTATAGAACAAAAATTATCAATTGTCGTAATAAACTTAGAGACAACAATCAAAGATATCCAACACATTCTTTTATTTCAGATCACAGGGAGACAATAAATTGATTCTAAGGATTGTACTGGATAGGCAGATTCTTTACCATCGCCCTGGAACCATTCGTGTCGAAACTGCTTGGCTGCTCCATCAGGCGTGTTGGTCCACTCAACACTCGGTCATTCTGCGTGTCCTCAGAGCCGATGTCGAACGAGTTATAGGAGACGGCCATCAGCAAGAGACCTTTGGGTCGAGCACTCCACAAGGCGGATCCACTCCCAGACGCTTCGTGTTCGTAGTCTTGATGGCCCAACCGATGCGATGACCTCCCGTATTGATAATCTGCAAGTAGTGAGCGGCTAAATCAAGTCTAATAGCAAAACAATGAGCCAACCTTGATGTGGTAGGTATGCTTGTCATCGTACGGAGCATTGAAGACCACCTTGCTATTCGGCTGCGTGGCAATGTCACCTGGAGGAACGGAAGCCATTTTCTTCTTTCACACAAAGCAGAGAGCGAGGAAGAGCAACTTTTGACGAGCAAAGCAAACGACCAAACTGATGAAGATAGCATAACATTTGTCCTTATATAAGGGTGGATATCCACCTGGATGGCCTAAAAAACCAAAAGTTAGTTAAATTTTATTACAAACCTCTTATTCTTACTTAAAGTTATGTAGCAAATTGGGTTTGTTAAGACAAAAATCGAAATTTTACCTACCTGGACCCTAAAACCTTGTGTGGGTACTATTTGGTCAGGTGGATATCCACCTAGATAGACAGGAAAAGTAAAATTTTGTTAAATCAAAAAAATTGTCCTATCATACGTAAAATCATGTAGGTAATTGGGTATGTTAGGACTGAAATCCTGACTTTACCCACCTAAAGCCCAAAACCCAGGCGAAACCCAACTGGCTCAAGTATAACATTGGTCGAAACTCGACTGGTTCAACTATTATATTGGTCAAAGTCCGATTGTCTGAAACAAAGGATTGGCCAAAGTCCGACTGGCGGAACGCCAAGGCTGGTTGAAAAAGATGCTTTCCCAAAATCAAATTTGTCCTTTGACGAAGTCTGGCCAAAAAACGATTGGTCATTTGATTAAATCCTTTGGGCCCTCTAAAAAATAAATTACTTATTTTTGAGTGTTTCATTCCAGATTTTTCTTCTGGACCCACTTCCAGTGGTCGAAGTGGTCGTCGAGTGAGAAAAGGTTGTCTAGGGCGGCCTTCTTCACTGACCACATCGACTTCCCGGATGGAGCCTACTCCAACCAGTGGAATTTGTACAGGTTTTGGTGTTTCCGAGCTTTCCTCCTCACTACCTCCTTTAAAACCCTGCTCCTCAGTGGACCTCAACCACCGCACTTTGGTCATATTTATTGGAGTTTTGGTGGTGGGTGATTGTTTGGGAAATGGTGGGACCACCACCACAGCTTCCATGGACTCCTCGTCATTCTGATGGTCACCATTCAGGGCCACTGGTCGATGCTTGTTGAACTTCAGATGACTGGCTTTGGATGCTGAGAGTTTGTGAGGACTTCGAGGTTCAGCAGCATTGCTGGGTGTGGCAGCGTCGTTGAGATAGTTGAGCAAAAGCTCGATATTGTCCTGTAAATTCGACGTTAGATAGTTTATTTGAGATTGCAACATTTCAAATGGCGGCTCTATCCCACTATCTGTTGCAAATTTTGCCTTGGTACCACCTTTTGTTTTTGAGTATTTTGCCTTGGTCCCCCTTGTTATTTTCCAAATATTTTTCTTTCTCCAATTTTTCGTTGTGCAACGCATTTTCTTTTACGGCTAACAGTTGTTTTATTACAGTTGGCGCTCGACATAACGAACCCCCTGGAGACCAGACACTAGGGTTCGTTAAATAGAGCATTTGTTATATCGAGCGGCAACTATGGTCATTTTACTTTATCGCTGGCCAAATAAACATTAAAAATTGGTTCGTTATATCGAGAGTTCGTTGTATCGGGGGTTCGTTATATCGAGCTTCGACTGTATTTACAAAATTATCCACAAAATTCTTAAAAAACAATAGGCGGGCCAAGGCAAAATTTGCGGCACTTATGCCGTTGGGCCCCCCCCCCTCTATTTTGGCACTTTTTAACATGTGTGTTTATTGTGTTCGTGGACAAATGAAGAATTCATCGAATGGCTTCAGCATATGAAACTTTTGCACTCTAAGCGCACTTGCGAATGTTTCTATATTTCTGAATATGTTTGGAAGAAGAAGTTTAAGGGTCCTGATGTAATGTTTTATTTATGGTCCCATGTTGCTGAATTGTACCCTGTTGAATACAAATAAAAATACACAGTTTGTTCATAAATGACAAAATAGAGGGGGCCAACGGCATAAGTGCCAAATTTGCAACAGATAATGGGATAGAATCCGGTTGACTATATTTCTTGATTTTGACTCAGAATGTAGACCCATGAGATAACTGTATAGTTTATAGTATGATATACGAGAAATTTTACAGTTGTCTTACGGGTCTTATATTCTGAGTCAGAATGAATGCGTGGTCTATTTGAGTCAAAATCACCAAATGTAGCTAGCGGCACACAAACACGCCTAACCCCGGGAAAGTCAGAAATTAAAATTTTTTGGAGGCGCTTCACATTAAATCGTCAAAGCACCCAGTTAACCCTTTAACCGACACGGTTGGCAAAAACACCAAATTTGGTGTTATCGCCAAAATTACCTGTATTGTACTTCACACACACCTCTTTTTCGTATATTTTGTTTTCTTATCTCAGATGTTTTTATACCGTCTTGTAGCTGAGATTTTTCTCTATCGATTGAGTGGTCAGACAGACCAGTTAAAAATATCTTTTGAGGAAAACACACCAAGTGAAAGGTAAAAAACTCGTAAAAATGAGGTGAAAAAACAAGGTTTGTTAGTGTTAAATTGGTGTGATTTCCTCAAAAAATATTTTTAACTGGGGTGTCTGACCACTCCAGTGAATAGACAAAAATCTCAGCTACACGATGGTATAAAAACATCTGAAATAAGAAAACAAAATATATGAAAAAGATGTGTGTGAAGTAATTTTGGCGATAACATCAAATTTGGTGTTTTTTGCGACCATACCCTTCGACCGCATGAAGCACCCCTTGACTTGGAAATGCTATAACTTTTTGCTACTGCGTTGAAAAACTTTGCAGATGCTGTCACTTTGTAGCTGAAGAGCGTGTTTTCTTCAGGTGGGCGCAGGATTGAATCATGAAAAAATGAGGGATATGAACATATGAAGCAGTCGGAGGGGTTATGGGTATATATTCCGTCGCATATATTCCGCCAGCATATATTCTGCCACATGCATTTCACAGAAATTTTAATTAGCACAACACCATAAAGAGTAGACAAAAATATCCCTTAAATTTTTTAATGCACCCCCTGGTCAGGTGGATATCCTGGTTTGAAAATTACCAACACCTTAGAAACTGAGATAGTCCCCCCTCCTCCATGTGGACGTCCGGCTAGACAGCTTGAGTACAATATGAAAATTTGGCGACAGAAAACCCAAATTTAATCTTCACTAATGAACTCAGGACATTTTTCAGGCAAGATAGGGGGTTAAGATGCGCAAACACACATACCTGAGACATAAATCATGTGGCGGAATATCTGCTGACGGAATATATACCCATAACCGTCGGAGGAGGGTTGTGACAGACCTGTGGATACTTAAAACATATTAGCATGATATTCCAGTGGCCCAAGTAGTATAGTGGTTAGTACTCCACGTTGTGGCCGTGGCGACGTCAGTTCGATTCTGGCCTTGGGCAGTTCCCTTTTACACCTTCACTTCCCCTAATAAAGCCACACACCCTTGTCTTTGAGTATCTATTAGGCAGCGTAAAAGCCCAAGTGCACCCCCCCCCCTCGAAAATTTTTATTCTGGGGCACTCGAGTAGGCGAAAATTCCTCAGCAATCCGAATTATAAAGCAGAATTTGGAAAAAATACTTGATCGCTGAGATATGACCTTAAGTTGGAGTAAAGTTACAATGGCATTTTTAAAATATTGACACTCCAACTTAAGGTCATATCTCAGCGACTAAGTATTTTTTCCAAATTCTGCTTTATAATTCGCATTACTGAGAAATTTTCGCCTACTGGAGTGCTTCGGAATAAAAATTTTCAGCTAAAAATGGGTACTTTTATTTAAAAGTACAAAAAAAATTTCGAGGGGGGTTGCATTTGGGATACTGTCATTAGGCAGTGTTTCGATCAGGACGTTTTTTTGGCCTGTGGGTGAGAATGAAATTTGTTTTCACAGGCTGTGAGTGAGAATTGGAAAAATACTGTGTGGGTGAGAGTGAGTGAGATTCTCAATGAGAATTCTCAGTGAGATTCTCACTCGGAGTGAGCTCATCGAAACCCTGCTACCAGGTTGTCCAACAAGTTTTGTCGCAAGCCCGTAGGATTTTTTTCGAAAATCGATTTACGTAAAAAATTGGCAAAATGACATTTCTAGACCCTAAATTTCATTCTGAGCACGAATCCGCTGTTAAAAATGCGTTTTTCCTTGACAGAAATTGATGAAACCAATATCCCACGAGTCTATCATAACAAGATTTTATTCAAAGTAACCCCTTGACATTCAATTTTTTCAAAAATCCAATTTTCAAAAGATCGATTTTTGACACAAAAATTAGGGGTTACTCAACCGGTTTTCTCGAAACTTTGGATACCAACATCTGGGTACCACCACCTGGATACCAAAATCTGGGTACCACCACCTGAGTACATATGATGCTTTTATTAACGTCTATTTTCACAAAAAAGATGTGTGCTACTACCAGGATTTGAACCTGTGACCACCAAAAACATTCCTTTGGCAGGTTTGTTTTGCTTTATTGACTAACAATGCGCCGTGCACGAAGTTTGTGCAATAGCGCAAAAGATGCGCCTTGAAATTCTCTACCGAAATAACATATACATAGGGGTGGAAAGCGTTGCAATACGCGATCAAAAAGCAAAAAATGAAAAAAGCGTTATGGAGCTTCACCTCCATAATACTATACCGTATTTCCTCTAATTAACGCACCCCTTGATTAAATCGTGTTTTGGCATTGTGTTTGACCACTTTTTGATCACTTTTCAGGCAAGTTACCGCCCATTTTATAGCCAGAAAGATGAGCTATTAAATGGTAGGTAACTTGCCTGAGAGAAGTGATCAAAAAGTGGGTCAAAAACGCAATGCCAAAAACACGATTTTGAATCAGGGGGGTGCGTTAATTAGAGGAAATACGGTATTTCAATTTCTGTCATGAAAAACGCATTTTTATCAGCGGATTCGTGCTCACACACGAAATATATTTTATATATTTTACAGATCATACAAATATTGAGTATATAAAGACTTACGACCGTTTTTCGTACTTTCGTGCCGATACAAAAAAATAAAAAAATTCAAAGTTTTAGATGACTCTGGCAAAAATAATTATAGGAAAAACTTCAAAACCAATAACACCTTAGTGTTCAACGCAAAATTCTGAGTTAGAAGTCCCAGGGGTCACGCACCGGGATCGAAGTGTTAAATAGAAAATTATTTCGATAGAGAAAAAAACCCTTTCGGTGACAACAATTAGTCTTTCGGTGACAACGTTTTTCGGTGACAAAAGTAAACTTTTCGGTTAAAATAAGCAGTCTTTCAGTAACAAGAATAAGTTTTCCCCATAAAAAGAGGTATAACAACAACTGGATACAGCTTATGACTGGATACAACTACTGGATACTCTTACAAGTGGATACAGCGACTCAATACACGAAAATATCATTTTTGCAGGATAAGTCGAGATAATACCCAAATTTTGGCAAAACAATATCAATAAACTATTTTAGGCGGTGCTTTGACATGCCCCACTGCATTATTTTTAAAAATATTTGCCACAAACCTAATTTATACACTTAAACTTGTCCAAAAACTGAAAATTGTGTATAACTATATGGTATTTAGGCTCGTCCTTAGGCTTAAGTTAGACCAGCATATGTTAGGACGCGCTTAAACATGTTTTCCAAACTACAAAATAATCTAATAAAAAGCATTTTGAGTTCGTCCTACACCTAAGCAGAGGTCATGTATGAAAAAGTGTATCGAATCGTTGTATCTTGTCGTAATTGTATGCAGTCGTCGTATCCAGTCATAAGTTATATCCAATCCTAGGGCAGTCTAGAAAAGACATACCGTATTTCCTCTAATAAGTCGACATGTCGGCTTATTTTTTAAACCTCCAAAAATCAGAAAATTTTTTGGTCGATCTCGAGATTTTTGGGTGAAAATCCAAAATCTGAGAAGTGGAATCGGTAGAGCTCATGGGAACTAAGAATACGTGAAAAACAGATATGCAAAATATTTACCCTAGCTGAGATATAGGTCCCCAAAGTTAGGGGTTTCGGCTTATTAGAGCATGTCGGCTTATTTCGGGAAATACGGTAGCTACAAAATCAGCTTTTGAAAGATTATGTGTTGTTCTAAAAATAGGGATAGAATTGAGCGGATCAGCATTTTGGTACGAATCTGATATGTTTGAAATCTGCTTGATTCTGTCCATATTTCTTGAAAAAAAAACATCCACTTGCAGCTAACAAGATAATACCAACTGCAAAGTTTTTTAACGGAGAACGAAAAAAGCTAACGGTAACATACCTGCAACTTCGAGTCCTGATGTTGAAGCCTACTTTTTTGACTGTTACTGGTGACGGTGGAGATAAATGTCAATAAAATGATTAAAGTAGTTGTGATTAGAAAATTCATAGAGAATAATTTAGCAGACTTGAGAAGAACAAGCATGCCTTGCAATGAACAAAAACTAGGCAATGAAAAGCAAATGCTGGATCTAACTTTAGGGCTATCCAGTACCAGCCTTTTGAGCAAAAAAACATGTACAGTGTGTGGCTGACAATTGCAGATGTGCAAATTGAGGGGGAAGACAACAAGGAAAATGGCTGGTCAAAGTGTAGATTTAGATTTGTGGTGGCTAGTTTTTAGATGGCAACATGGGATGATGACCACAGCTAAGCAAATAGTAAGGCATCGGAGAGTAAGCCAATCTTGCAATCTAGTTTTTTACATAATCTAGTCTAATAAGAAATTACTCAAACAACTCCAGAATATTAACACAGTCAACTAGGGGTTGAGTGATCTTCGGTTTTGCCGGTAAATTCGCCGAAATTTTCTGCAAATTCGCCAAAATTAAACGATTATTCGAATTTCTCAGCTTTCGCCGTGGATTTGCAGAATTAAATCTTAAGAGCACTTCAACTATTACCCCACCAGTCAATTTCAACCCTGGGTATATTTTATATTATTGTGCATATGCATTTCCTGTGTTACTGTCTTTTTCTTTCTAGTATATTTCGGTGTGGTAAAAGGATTCAAGCCAAGGTTGAATCGTGTGGTGGGGCAATAGTTGAACTTGGCGAAATTTTGCAGGCAAATCCGCCAGTCATACATTAAACTCTCTCTATAGTGTTGTACCTCCACCTGGCCAGACTGACCACCAAAGAGTTAGTTGACTATACCGGCATCATTAAGGAAAAGTCAGGAGTGTAATATATTCACCACCAGATGTATTCGCCACTTTGTTATTTTTACACAGATACAACGCACTCGGATTTACAGATTATTAATTAGAAGCCAACTGGGAAGGAAGCAGATTTCTACCACTGTCCGTACCCTGTTTTCTAGTTTACGCCAAATGACTGCTTTTTTTTCTTCATCTTCGAAGGCTTTGCTACGATCACATTCTTCTTATCAGCAACCACACCAGCCTTCTTGGCATTTTCTTTGGGCGGCCTGTTCCACTTGGACTTGTTCTTTCCATTTGCATCCAGCTCAACGCACCTGTTTTTCTTCGGAGACATCGGAAGGGTTCCAAGGACGTACCTGCAAATCAAAAACACTCAAGATACCAGCGAAACAATAATCATTCCCCATGTACCGTCTTTTAGATAGTGCGATTAAAACTGGCTGGATGTATTAAATAATAAAAACGCATACTCTTTCAATGCTTTCTTCTTTTCCGCTTCTCGAAGAACTAAAAAACGGGACTGTTTTATAGACTAGTTTTACCATAACAGTCAAACATGGATATAAGAGCATTCCTCAGGAGGCCAGGACGCTTCTCTAGATGGAAACTTCGCTATGGACAGTTCACTACATTTTTTGATTTTTTTTCGCCAAAATTTTACCGAAAAAATTAAAAAATGTAGCGAACTGTCCGTAGCGAAGTGTCGTTTCACCATCCCTCAAGGTTCGGCCAAAGGTGCTCTTATATCGAGGAGCTCTTACATCAAAGTGCCCTTATATCCAGGTTTGAATCATTTGGAACTACAGTCAATGACTAATTTATGGTTTATACTGTGTTTTTTCAGTGCAGCTTTTCTCTCCTCGAATTCCTTTTGAGATTCGGCCCGTCTTGGATTAGCACCAACACCAGTTTGATGGGACGACCTAAAATATAATGTATAGTCGTGAAAAAGGCTAGATTTAGAAAATTGTTTACTTTCCAATGGGCTCTGATGCAACTTTTCGCACACCGACAGGCTCTCCTTGAGCATTTCCAACATTTTGCTTAGCTTCTTTCCTGAAATAATAGATGACTCAACACTACAGATCATTATAACTTTCAAATCTGGCTGTTTAGGACTATTTGATTGAGTGGAGGCAGTGGATATATTTCTTTCGGTTCCTGAATCGATGACTTTAACCTTTTCCAGAGGGGTACCCAGAGCATCTTTCTTCTCTTCACGCTTTTGGAGAACACAGTACATGACCAGGGCTATAGCTCTAAAAAGGAAATTTAAAATCGGCCATGTCTGGGTAACTTGAAGTGAAACTTACAGAAGAAACAAGCACGCTACCAGAGAAACGATTACTATAATTATCCAAAGTTCCATTCCACAGTTTCAGCTTCTAAAACAGGCGTAAACAACAGAATAGACCAAAGTTACTTATCGTAAAGGTTTTCTAATAAAACGACTGTTATTATTTATTACAACCTCCTTTTGAGGGGTTACTATTTGACAGAGGGCCACTTTATTAGAGCGGGTCGTTTCATTAGAACATTTACGGTATGTTTTAGAAAATAGCAAACTTACTTTGGCTTTTGATTGGCACAAAAAGGATAACGAATAAAGACCACCTTCTGATTGTCCGGTATTTGAATCAATGTAATTCAATAAACGATGTATCCCAATAAATGATGAGGATTTTTTGAGAAGAGAAAATTTTGACCCCAATTTGTCATGGAATGAATGTAATTTTTACAACATCTTGTAGGCAGGGTTGGCAAGGGGTGGCTTTTCAGACCACCGGGTGGCTTTTTTCAATTTTTCATATTTTGAAAAATGAGGTGGCTTAAGAGGTGGCCTAGCAGGCCACCCCGAAAGCCACCTCATTTTAAGCAATTTTGGAGGCCACCTGAGGCGGCTTTTTGCAAGCTCGGGGTGGCTTTTTGTCTGTATTTCAACTATTGATATATGAACTAAACATGTTTTATTCAGTCATTAAGCGATATAACTCCATTAGCCAACAATGATCTTAGACATATTAATGACGATATTTTTTCTGGAGTCATGCGGTTTCTCAAATCTGTGGCTATGAAGCGGTGTGCACTGAATGCTCGTTCGCTTGACGAACTAGAGGCCTGTATGGGTAGGTATTTTTTGGCAACTAGCGACAACATGGGGAATTTCTGAATTGTTGTTTATTTTTCTGTTTTCAGAAATTGTTTTTTTTACTAACCTTGTTATATATTTTCCAGAATTCTTTTCCAGAATGCTGTACCTTCTATATTTAGATTAAGGTAAGCTATTACTTCATTTTCGATTTCTGCATTTATTGGTTCAGTTTCAAAATATATTTTTTGACTACTTATTCCCTTATCGACGAACGAATCATCTCCTTGTTGATCCCATAACGCCCTAGCTTCTTGTTTAACTGTTTCTGTGATCTGATATTTTTGAATTAAGTTTTTAAGTATGAATTTTCGTGAAAAAGACCTCATTTATGTTCCATCTAGGAACTTTCCTGCACAGTGCTGGCAATTGCCTTCTAATGTTTGGGTCAACATATGCAGCGCAGAATACTGTTTTTTTATTCATTCGCTCAATTTTTTTGTTTTTTAGCCTTTAAAGCTGATAATTGGGGGTTTTATGGGAAAATATATAAATAAAAAATTGAATGAATTTTTTTTGACTTGGCGCAAAATTTTTTGGCGAAACCGCAAGTTCTCTTAATCGTTATATTCGCTTATATGGTCACATAATCACCAGGATGGTTCTCGAACCACCAGAAAAGTAACTGACCCACCAGGATGTGTCCTTAACCGCGTGCATACCCCACAGACACCAGAATGGGGCCCGAATCACCAGAATGGTTCTCGAACCACCAGGAAAGTACCCCGACCACCAAGATGGGGCCCGAACTACATGGATAACCTCCAAACACCAGGATAGGGCCCGAACTACATGGATAACCTCCAACCACCAGGATAGGGCCCGAATCACCAGGATGGAGATAGAACCACAAGGTGAGTATCTGAGTAGGAGGGTTTGTGTGCAATTTGTAGGCAGGCACTCAGGAAGAGGGTAGCCAAGACGGGGGTTACCAAGAAAAGGGTTATCAGGGGGTATGTGGTGGATGAATATTTATTAAAATTTCAAAATACGATAGAGACGCCGATAGGCGCTTGCTGTCCCTAGTTAATAATATTTACCTGTATATCCATTATGACGGATTTTAAAAAAGCAAAAATAGTAGCGCAATCTTTGAGCTCGGAAACAGTTGAACAAACACCTTCAAAATCTTCTTGTAAGTAGTCAAACTTAAGTCCGATTTCTCTTGCCAATTCGCCTTCACACCCTATGAATGACAAAATCATGTCATAGTTGCTCATCCATCTGGTATCACCAGGAATAGTCAGCCCAATTCCAAACCTCGCTCTCAATTCATTATTTCTTCTGAAACATATTCCATACACCAGTATATACCTAAGCCTAAGCCGGATAATGCCTTTGGCAGTAAGTGTATCTTGGGCTCGAAAGTTTTTTGTTGCAAGCAAGTTGAAAATGATAATATTCTAACAACTTATGCTCGAATTATAGAAAAGACCGCTCAAGATTAGGATGGAACGGGCATTGGACAAGCGCTAAGGGCAATAACATCTTCATTGTAGCTGGTCCAAAATTCAAAATTCATTCAAAATAAGATATAGTCAATCAACATCAAATAAAAATCAAAGAGCGAAGCATGCGAAAATTTTTTAGACATTTTTGGACCACCCTGTAAAAAAGTAAACTAAAATTCAAAAAAGAAAATGAATGGCGAATTATGAAAAGTCATACCGCTTAATGTTTAATGAGAGTACAAAATATGCTTTGTTGCAAAAACATATATCATTAGTTGAAATACAGACAAAAAGCCACCCCGATTATTCTGGATGATATTCATAGAAGTAGAAGGACTGATGGAATCGACCACGAAGAAGTCGTCAAGTTTAATGGCTCAGAAGCGGAATACAATCTAGAAGCTTGGCAAATGAGTCCAGAAAGTCTATGTATGAAGCAAAAGTGGGAACCGTAAGTTTTTGAATGTTTGCATTATCAGCATAACAAGAATATTACAGGAAGGGAAAAGGGATCAGAAGAGCATAAAACTTTGTCTGTGCCTATTCCACAAGAAAGCTCTACATCTGTTCCGCTGTGTTGCGAATTCGTCGACCAAGTACGACTTTGGAAATCATTGTGGAGAAATCGGATCACCAAGCTACTGTTGAACAACCATTGTCGTCGCCAGTCAAAAATTTTATTCATAGCTAGATGTGGAACAAGACTGCAAAGAGGATTCAAAATGACATGCTAGTTAGCAGATGTTTTGCGGTTATGTGCTTACTTTTCAAGATTATCTCTAAAACGTTAACTGTTTAGTGTGACAGGATCAATTTCCCAGTGGTTCCAATGCTGAAGCAAGTGGAAAACTTTATCTCCCGAGAAAAGAAAGTTGATAGTGTGATCTTAACAACTGAGGATTTGCGCAATTACTTTGTGGAGCATGCAGATGTGCCAGAATGACGATAACTTCTTTGCCGCTGGTTTTCAGATGTGAGGAACACAACGAACGCTAGAATTTCGCCTTGTCTGGACAACTCTGAAGTTAGCTGCATACCAACACGATTTCTCAGTCCAAGTAAACTCAACTTACAGACTAAATTGGAATATATTCCCAACCACGGTAAGCGTTTGAAGTGTTTGGGGTCGTCTAAGTCATCTTTTTATGGTTTAGATTGCTAGATTCTCGGAGGCGAAAAACGTTTTTTCTGACGTACGCTGCTCTTTCGATGACAGAGCAATTACTGCAGGTATTGTCTTGCAACAATTTTTCAGCAAAAAAAATTGTCTATCTGCAAATTTAACTTGGCCAGGCATTCAACAAGCAATGTGCTGGTTCCATATGAAAAAGAATGTCAAGAAAGAGTACAAAGATCGAAAAGGACCAAAAGAACTTCGAGAAAGAATATACTCCGATTAGGATTCGGTGGAATTGTGGAATTTAAATTTGTAAATCATGCAAATAATACCGATAATATCCAGCTACAAGTTCTTTGTTTTCTCACTGGGAACAAATAAATGAGCTTCTTTCACTACAAGTCCGTGATTATGTGTTTCAAAGCTGGATCAATTCTTCATACTTTGGGTGCTACGAAGGTTTGTGTTAAAAACGTGATTCGGAAAAATCAACTTTGCTTTTGAGGGTTTCTCCTCCACGAACAATGGACTAGAGATTAGGAATCGTCTGGTTAAGGACTGTGAAACTCTGCGAAAGCACCTTCTTCTGACAATGTTCTTAAAGACAATGGAAAGAATGATAAAGACCACAAGTGCATGTCCAGATTATCAAGTAAAATTTGTCAAATTTGTCGAGATTTATTTTCTTTTAGGATCCTGTGACAGTGTCTCCGATTCTACCAAATGTCTACCGAGAAGCCTACTTGCTCGAGTGTGAAAACCGCCTTATGATAGTGTACAACAATCGCACAGTCACAGGAACTAGACTATGGCCAAATAACGCATGCTGACTCTAAGGTGCTTAAACATTAGTTTACATCATAACTCCTTTCAAACAATTTGCAGAAACTCTTGAAAAAACTAATTCCTCAACAATATCATTGCTCTTACCTGGATTGGAAAATCTCTATATAATACAATATATTCTCTATATCTAAGCGTGTCGGATAACCTAATTTATCGGATGATCTCAGAACAAAATAATAACATTTGATTCACCAATAACTACAAAAACACTGTTTCTCTACTGATTCGATTTTCTTCCTGATGAATGTCTGCTGTCCGCGCTATAATCCCGCGTCCGTTCTCTTTTGCCAGGGCGGAGGAAAGTCGATCCAAAAAAAATAATGTGCTTCCACTGACAAATCGCATCAACTTCTCAACCTTGTTCGCTTCTTTCAAAACATCACTCGAATATCGAGCAATAAATAAACTAAAAATCAGTGATTAATCACGGCCTTTGTTATAATTTCGCGCAAAATTCTCTACTGAACACAAATTTGAATTTTGAAACATCGTGCCGTGCAGGGCTGCGTTCCGTTCCGAATTCCGTTCCGAAAACGCCATATTCCGACGTTTTTTCGTTCCGAATTCCGTTCCGATATTAATTTTCATTCCGTTCCGAATTCCGTTCCGAAATTATTCAAAATAGGATTCCGTTCCGAATCCCGTTCCGATTTTTTTTTTGCAATTTTGTTCCGATTTCTTTTTATGAACAGGTAACTTTAATCACGCTTTTCGGTATAAGCAAATAAGCAGCGTGCCACCACGTGGGCTCGAACCTGCGCAACATTTTTGGCCATAAAACACAAACGTTTATCTGCTGCGCCACCGAGGCCGAATTTTTTAACCTAAGAAGCTTTTCCCCCTTCTTTAATATCATAATTGCCAAACTATGTGAATAAAGTACCCAACCCTGAATATTGAAGCTCCACAGAAAACAAGACACTTGAGAAAAAAAATTGACGGTTTGATTCTGTTTGTTTGTTATGTGTCTCTAATAAATCTTTCGGCTGGCTTTTGGTTTAATGCAGTTATACCGAAAAAATTTAACCATCGCTTAAAGTGTTCCGAAAATTTTTCCGTTCCGTTCCGGATTCCGTTCCGAAATTTTTAAAGAATGGATTCCGTTCCGAATTCCGTTCCGTATTTTTTAAAAATCTGATTCCGTTCCGAATTCCGTTCCGAATGATGTTGTGTTCCGGCGCACCCCTGGTGCCGTGCCGTTTCACGGAATTTTGCGAATGGAAAAATGTGCGAAAGTTCTTTGCAATAATTATTTATGTCTTTCTTTTCATTACTAAGTGTTTTGGTATTGTGGGCGGTTGTATTTTCTTTTTTCAAGTATATATTTTTTTAATATCATTTCACATATTTTTTTTATTTTAGATTTTGCGCTCATGAAAAGTATCGAAAATAGATTTGAATGGCTTTATTCAGTGACAAATTATTGGTTAGTATTTGCACTTTGATTTTTTGCCTAGAGTACCAAATTCCTGGTTAGCTAAAAATTATGTTTAAATTACACGTATTAGCTTCTGAAAAATGAAGAAAACGTGTTTTAGGGCCCGGAGGCGCATTTTTGGAAATATTGTTTGGTTAAATTTTTTTAAATGCTCTTTCCGGCCTTAAAACACTTTTTCTGCATGTTTTAGAAGTTATAATGGGTGAAAAAGTAATTAAAACGTGATTTTTGGCGAACAAGCAATCCGCCGATTTTTTTCGCTCATCTGGATCTGATATGTTATAACAAAGACAGTTCTTGAATTTCTATGACTTTTTTATCACTGTTTTTTTAAACAATAATTTATTTCTGTAGAGTAGGTTTTGTAGTAAAGGAAAGAATCCTACAAATAGGGACGACTATCAGTTCGCGACACTTTTGATTCGCGACAATCGATTCGCGACACTATCGATTCGCGACAATCGATTCGCGACACTATCGATTCGCGACAATCGATTCGCGACACTTTTTTGTTCGTAACTACAACGCCTAACGGATGCTTTATTTAACAAACAATAATACACCAAACACCAAATGGAACAATTTTCAATAAGGTTAAGCAACATAAGTTTCATTGCAGGCTAATATTGAATGTATTTGGCTTAGGATGCTTCGGTGGATGGGTGTTCTATTGCTGAAGCAAAAAAAAATTTTTTTCAAGCCGCGAGCATACAAATTGTGTTTCTTGAGGTTTGTTTGTATGTGAAATGATATATCCTAAGCCTAAAGGCTAAGCCTAAGACCTAAGCCTAAAGTAAGGTTGGGGCATGGGGGTCGTGAGTCTGAAAACTTGAAATATTTGGGTAAATGGGGTTAGTATGCCTGAAAAGTAGAAATTTTCGGGTGGATGGGTGTTGTATGGCTGAAGTAGAAATAAATGCAATACAACATAAATAAAGACTGATAGAATAGAATTATAAAGCAAGTGAAAACAATTTACAAAAAAATCAATAGGGGGGACCAAGGCAAAAAATGGTACCTCTTCTTAAATAGAGCCAAAACTGTTTCCCCGCCATGTTTGCCAGCTGATCTTTTACATTCCAAAATGATAATCTTAGTATTATGCGCAAGATCTCGAGCTGGCTGATAATCTGTATACAGTGTTCACACCAGTGTTGCAAATTTGAGATTTGTGTCGCGAATCGATTGTCGCGAATCGATAGTGTCGCGAACCGACTGTCGCGAATCGATAGTGTCGCGAACCGATTGTCGCGAATCAAAAGTGTCGCGAACTGATATTTTACCACAAATAGTCAAAAAAACTGGCTCGTAACAGAATTTAATTCGGAATACAAAAAAGTCGCAGAAAATATAGAATCTTTAAAAAATCTGGCTCCGAGATTTTCTTCGACTATTTCATTTTTTTTAAAGAGCTAATTTTTTGAGCAACTAGGTATTCTTTTTTCCTATTCAAAATCTATTTCACAGAATTTAGTTATTAGCAAATAAGTCTCGGAGCCAGAGACAGGCTCCACATCACTGCTTACAACGGAAATCGGATGTCAAAACCTTTGTTGACCCTTATCTCTGCAATTTTTCGATATTTTTTCGTTCTGTAAAATCAATTTTTTTTATCTTTTCCCCTGAGGTCATTATGGCAGAAATTATGACTTTCTGATGATCGGTAATAAACTAAATAAAAATAAAAGTCGAAATAATAAAAACTTAGAATTGAACTGCCTGTGTCCAACTCTAACATTTTACCTCCTATTGTGAACTTTAACATAGGTTAAGGTTACCAATTTTAGGGGATCTGTGTTTGCCGTGTTTTTAATTCTCTTTCTGATACTCTTTGTCTTTGTTCTAATCTACATTCTCTACCAGATAGTTTCTATAATAAATGTCGTTTCGGACAGTATCGAACTGCAGTACGGGTACGTTCAAAATTCTCACACTTTATAATTATAAAAAGTTGTTTCAGGGTCAGAAATGCCAAGCTGACTATTTTGAAAACTAACTTTGAAAACTGAAATGCCTAAGAGTTCTTGTTGGCACTCCCGAAATTGAAATTGGGAAGACCGCTGCTCTTTGTTTCGGCATCCTTAGCAAAACCGAAGCTAGTCGTCGTTTTCTTATCACCACGAAGAAGTCTGCATAGAATCCATGTCCGCTCCAAAGCTTGAAAACTTGGGATACGCCGAAAAATTGACTCGCTCACTAAATCAAACAAGCATAAAATTAACCAAATAAAAAGGTAGCGGTAATTGCATTACTTGGAAAGCTCCTAAACATCAATTTACTGCCCAGTAACCACAAATAAAATACTTGGAAGTTCTTGCCAGCAGATGAGCTTAGACATTCATCAAGAAGAAAATCGAATCAGTAGAGAAACAGTGTTTTTGTTGTTATTGATAAATCAAGTATTATTTTTCTGAAATCGTCTAATGTTGTTGTTGAAATAAAATAGGTACTTCTTCCGTTTACAAATTTTCAAGAAATTCAAAAAATTTGATATGGGGTGTAAACGGAAGAAGTACCTTTCAGCCTCTATTCTGAATATTTCCGGTCGCTTCTGACCTATTTATCTAATACACTGACCTCTAAGACCAATAAAATCTATTTTATGTCTACATTGTTACTTACCAGGTCACCTTGAATATACTTTGGTTACTGCCACAATTTTCGACCAGCTCAAAGGCGCAAGGTAGCGAGCACTAGTTAGAATGTGCACAACGTGCTTCCGAAGTACAAAGGGGTACAAAAGGTAAAAACTGAGCAACACAAGAAGACATTCAACACATTTTATTTCAACAACAACAGTTCACATAGAAACAATGAAATTATTCTAAGGATTGTACTCGATCGGCAAATTCTTGCGACGCACCATACCATCGCCTTGGAACCATTCGCGTCGGAACTGCTTGGCTGCCCCATCAGGTGTGTTGGTCCACTCGACGGTGATGCGGTCATTCTGCGTGTCCTCAGAGCCGAAGTCGAACGAGTCGCAGGAGACGGCCATCAGCACAGATTCTTTCGGGTCGAGCACTCCACAAGGCGGATCCACTCCCAGACGCTTCGAGTTCGTAGTCTTGATGGCCCAACCGATGCGACGACCACCAGCATTGATAATCTGCAAATAGTGAGCGGTTAAATTAAGTCTAATAGCAAAACAATGAGCCAACCTTGATGTGGTAGGTATGCTTGTCATCGTACGGAGCATTGAAGACCACCTTGCTGTTCGGCTGCGTGGCAATGTCACCTGGAGGAACGGAAGCCATTTTCTTCTTTCACACAAAGCAGAGAGCGAGGAAAAGCAACTGTGACGAGCAAAGCAAACGACCAAACTGATGCTAAAAGGGTTAATTTTGCGCTTTTATAGTGCTCAAAGTTTGAAATTCAAAGTCCACAATTTGTCTTGAAGAGATTCCCTTAGAAGGACTTCACTTTTTGACCTCGATCGGATCTTTCATAGACAACTACAGCTTGCCCGCCCTACGGGCGGGTTTTATTTTTCACTGATATTTCCGTAGCATTTTAAAATTATTTTCCGCTGACATTTTCAAAGAAATTTTTGATTTATGTTTCACTTATATTACCGTAAGAATTTTTCAATTTTTTCGGTTCGTTTTTTCAACTTTTATTACTTTCTTAATTACATGCTTTCAAAATCATCATCAAGAAAAATTCGGAGAATTTGAATACATTTTAAATGAAAAATTTTGTGGAAAAATTTTCCTCCTACAGAATGGTTCAAGGAAACTGAAGATACTGGCATGAAATGTCTAAACACAGTCAGACAACCGAGTTCTGAAAAAAGCCCACCCAGAATAGGTGACTATTCTGATTATCGAAGTTTTGGGTGAGAAATTCGTTGTTTGCAGTTATCAACCGTGTTCAGCGCATCGCTTTGAATAGGATACCATGGTTTTATTTAATTTGTCTGAAAATTTAGAATTTTCAGGTTCTGGATATGGACAATCGTTGATGGGTACCTACTCGAGGTGGATGAGAGGTCAAACTTTTGACATAACATGACTCCCTTCAAGACAAAATATCTCGGGTTATTTGAGGGGGCGCTGTTATTTGGGCGGCGGTAAGTTGACGCAGTAAATTGACCCACAGTAAATTGACCCAGGAGTAGAATGGCTGTTGTGGATTTTGGTTTGAGATTTTTGGTTTCAATTTTTGGTTTAGTGAGCAAATTGTCGTTTTTTTGTTCAAGAGTCAAAATCTCAGAGCTAAGTCGGTGAGACGGCCAAGGCGCGTAGTGCAAGTTGTAGCCCTGAATGTCAGCTTTCATTTAAAAAGATTGGCGAGAAATGACGAGTTTAGAATGGGGGTGGCGAATAGTATGGAGGTGGTCATTTGGTGGGAATTTGATTTTGGTCTTCTTTTGAATTTGAATGTTTTGTCTCGAGAGGAAACAAGTGTAAAATAGATATTTTATGTATAGTTTATAATATTTTAACCGAATTTGAATAAAGATTTGTCTTAATGAGGATTTAAGACAAAAACTTCTCTATTTCAACTACAGTTTTTTGTGACCGTATTAATTTATTCTTCACTTTGCTGCCGTGAAACAGTGAAAACAGACGGTTTAAGCAGGAAAATAGGCATTGCAGGAAAGCAATTAAAGTGTTCTGCATAGGCTCATGATTTAAGGTTAATTGTGTTGTGTTTTTTTAATTTTATTTGGTGTTTTTAGCTTTTAGCATTACATTTGAACCTTGACCAAGGCGAGGGTGGTCCGCCGATAGGCGGGCCCCCCGAGCTAGTGATGTCAATAATATGGCTAAAGTGTATGTGATCTCAAGGGTGGTAGAGGTCCATGTCGAAGTAACCTCCATCTTTTGTGCTGTCGACGGAGAAACACTTCTGGAATTTAACTATATAAGGCCTGTGGTTTTAATTCTCACTCAGTTTCTTTTTTTGTTTGTCAACATTTTACTCTTGCTAAAAATAGGTTACCAACAAATCAACAAAAGGTTGTCTTTATTCTCTAGCGTAGACTACCCGATTAACAAGTAAATTAGGTATAAAGATGTGAGAATTCGGTCAGATAAATTATTATGTAAACAATATCAATATTTTGCAAATGGCAGCACATAATGGGAAATTAAGTGGACGGAATTGAGCAAGCTGGGAATTTCTTGAATGGTCTCATCAGCAACATCTGTAAAATAAATCACTAAATAATGGACATGTTTTTGGTAAAAAACAACATACTTGAGAGGTATCCAAAGGCATTGTAAAAGGACATGAGCATATCGAAAGCTATCTTTTGTACGGTGTCTAAAATTAGCTCTTGCAAAAAGTCACTGGTGCGTAGGCGTTTGTCCACTTTTGTGACATTTTTGCCGTTATGTCTTATGTTCTGTTTTAGCCACTCAGGCCTTATTTTCAAAGCCATTTTGTAGTTCGTAAGACATTTTTTAGTCCCGGCTAATATGCGCTGGCCTACCATGAGCCTAAGGCCTAAGCCTAAGTTAAAAAAATACGAAGAATTGCCGAAAAACATAAAAACAGAACGCGAACAATATCACAAAAGGGGACAAACGCACCTATGCAAAGTCACTAATTAGAACAATTTTCCCAAAAAATAAATTCTGACTAAGTTATTGATTTTTGGTCAACGTTTGACATATTGAACTCTCAATTTCGATCCCCTTTTTTGATCTATGTACGATATGAAGGTCTTTATACAGTGGAGTCCCGAAAAAACGGCCACCCCCGGTTTAGTGGCAGTTTATTAGCGGTATCATTTGATCGGTACTATCCTTTACTGGCCAATCAAATTTGCCCGAGATGGCGGTTTATTAGGACTCCATTGTACGAATCCTTGCCTTTAACGGTAAACTTTTGGGTTTTTTTTAATTCTTATAAATGTTTTTGAAATAATTTTAGATTCAGTGGGAACAGTAGAACTGAGGTTGCACTTAGAAATATATTTTAAATTATATGAGTTTATTATAAAAAAGACCAATTATAAATCCACAAGGGACCACAGGCGCCTATCGACGCCTCTATAGTATTTCGAAATTTCAATGAGGGGCTATGACTTCATTCATAAAAGTAAGTATATCCCCTATAAGAACTCATTTTTCTCGCCTGTTCATTTTTTTAAAACGAAAGCTGACATTCTGGGGAACACGATGGTATTAGCGACAAAAGTGATTTCGCTATCTACGACCCGTTCTGGCCTTCGAAGTGAAAAAGCGTTACCCACCCACCCACACATGCCAAATACTATATAAGATTACAAAAAGGTTTTCGTGGATAGGCCATACTTAGCTGACTACTATGATCATTCGGATTGTAGTAGTAAACTGGTACAGTCGACCCTCGATAGTAGATACCCCCGATAATAGATACCCCTCGATAGTAGATACCCTTAGCACATATTTGGTTGGTTTTAGTTTAAATAAGGCAAATCATACCCCCGATAGTAGATACCCTTGATAATAGATACCCCTCGATAATAGATACCCTCTGACTCTTACACTGACCTTTATTTTGCCCTCGATAACAGATACCTCTGACACTCAAGTCTAAATGGAAAGCCATTTCTTTTTCAAAGTGTAATTTTGGAAATTATTTGTTCAGATTTGCCTATTTTTTAATTGGCCCTTATGTTTGGCTCGAAATCTCGCGATATTATTTTAATTTGTTTATTCATTCGAGATTTATTACACTGTTACTTTATGCTTTTGTTCTGGATGCTTACGACAATATTATTTCTCAACAATTCAAATACAAAACGTTTTTGGCTTTCTGGCTTTTTAAAGTACGGAATCCCTCTAAGCTTTCTGGCAGGATGGTCAAAGGAAAAAGAAGCAGAGCTCTCTCAATGATTTCTTCAAACCGCTAACCTGATTGTTGTTTGATCGCAGTTGTTATTCTTTGTTAGTTGAATAAAGTATTAATGTTTGGTTAGCGTTTACACCTTTCCCACTTTACCCTCGATAATGGATATTTCTGACCCAAAATTTGGTTGTCTGCCTCTCGATAGTAGATACCCCCGATAATAGATACCCCTCGATAGTAGATACTCCTAGCCCGGTCCCGAGGGGGGTATCTACTATCGAGGGTCGACTGTACCTGTAAGAACTGAAAAAGTCAAGGCATGACTAATACCTAAGTGCTAATAGCCGTATTCTATTAATAGTAGTAACAGCCGACTAAAAAATAGCTCCCAATATGTAAAAGGGTAGAAAAAAGGATACAGTTAACTATCTGGCCCCCTTTTTGCAGCCCCTTTTCACCCAATACCGAAAAATGTTCGAAAACCACCATTTTTTCTTATATTTGACGAAAATTGAGTCAAAAATACCCTAAAAAGACCATCTGATTTGCAGGAATCAAAGTCAATTTTTTGAGAAAAGTTGATTTTTTAGATCTACTGCATGTAATGGTAAGTGTAGTGTTTCGAACCGTTGCTGTATCGAATCACGTTTTGTATCGAATCGGTGGTATGCCCCCCCCTCCTAAAGTTCATCCTCCTTTAAAGTTAGGTTAAAAATGGTTGGAGCTTATTAGAGCTCGTCCTTTGCACTTGAAAGGCACGCTATAACGAGCTATGATTACAGTTTTGAAAAATTACTTACGGCTTTCAATCTGGGAGAAGCAAGAAGAGAGGATTCCATTGGTGATAACTAAATCAACCAAATAGTTAAAAAGCGTTAATCTGCAAAAACTGACTTGATCCCTCTACTGTCATAGGTGAGTAAATTCCTTTAGAAAAACGTCTGCCCACCTAGAATTACAAAATTATAAAAAAAATCACCAAATAGTTTTCTATATTTTTACCTTGACGATTCTATCTACAGTGATTCTATCTTCTGATGAGTCCACCGACAATAGGCATTCTCCTGTCCTTGCTTTGTGCGCAAACCTACAATAGGAATTTAACTTTATAAGGACAAAGAATAGTAGAAAGAAGGGTTTACCTTGCTTTGCGCATCCACTCCTGCACTCCCTCCATGTCCAGATTGCTGCTGAGCATCTCTGAACACTCTCCAAATGGCAGAAGATGTAGGGCTGAAAACAGTTTTTGATGAATGAACATCTTACATGGGACACCCTGTACATATGATAAGTTTTCATAGGTTCAACTCTCCGCTATGTCCCACTCGAAACATAAATTTTGAAATTTTTTGGATTACCATAATGTCCAGCGCCCTTTTTTGTAAAAAATCTCATATCTTTCACCTACATTTTGGCTACTTAACCTACTTTTAATCATTTTTAACCGAATTTCAGTTATGTCAGCGGATTTTAATTCAAGGGTAGTATCTGCGAAAAACGGGGGATTTGGCTGCAGGATAGGAGATTACTGAAAATTTTTCGGTACTTGTGCTGTTTAAGGACCCCTTATTTTTTTGGATTTTTGTTGCGAAAAATTCGAGGACTTAAAAAACAAATATTTCTGACAAAAGCGACGGCTGGAGAAAAAAATGAGACAAAAAATGAAACAAAATCACTTTTTTGCAACCACAATCCAAAAAATAAAGGGCCTTGAACAGTACAAGTACCAAATTTTTGCGAGAAAGAATTACGAAGTATCCTTTCAAAGAGCACGGGGGGATATATGTGGGATTTCTGCAACCGAAAAAAGCCGCAAAAACAATTATAGTTTGCAGAATAGAAATTTAAACGCAACGAAATTGTTTGATGGGTTTCAAAATCTATATTTTTCTTCTAGTATATGGATTCTGAAACCCATCAAACAATTTTGGATTAATTAGTATGAATAAAAAAATTTGAAAACCATCAAGGAGTCAAACCAATAAGTCCTTTGCTGAGTTTTAATCTTTAACGTCCCTGTTAGGCAAGAACCAAATTCTGACACCGGATTCGTCTTCAGCATGGTCGATTGCATCCCTAAGTGCGTTTATATCTTAAACAGGAAGTCAAATTTAAGATACAGTCAACCCTCGATTTAACGACACCCCAAAAAGTTCGTTCCCACCTCGGGTCCGACACTTTTTTTAGCTCTATTTTCGAAGCCTTTTGCCAGTTCTGATTCGTTAGTCTGGTCCCAAATATCGCATGGATTCCGATTTTACCGATCATTTTTTAAAAACTAAATGATTCTGCTAAAATGACCCGTGACCCTCGATTTAACGACACCCCTTTTTCAAAATATCGTGTCGTTAAATCGAGGGTCACGGGTCATTTTAGCAGAATCATTAGTTTTTAAAATGACCGGTAAAATCGGAATCCTTACGATGACCAGAAACGAATCAGAACTTCAGCAAAACTAAAAAGTGTCGGACCTAGGTGGAACGATCGAGGGTTATTTGTACTGAATTTTTTTCAAATGTTATTTGTCCCGATATCGACTCGAACAGAATCGACCATGCTATTATCTGCCGTGAAATCATCCTCCGCCGAATTGTCTCCCGCAGAATTCTCCCCGTGCCAACCTGTGACCTAAACCCCCTAATCAAAAACCTACGCGTCAGTGACAGGGATTTGCCAGAAATTGTCTCTATTTGAATAAATTTGACAGTAGTTTGTGGCTCTCTGTGGTAGAACATCTCCACCCGCTCATATTTGAGGAGGTTGCCACTGGCTGGCACAAGCACCATATCACCTAAAAATAATTTAAAATAATTTCTATTTGATTAATAAATTGTTGAATGCACAGGGGGCCCAATATTCAAAAACATAATCACTTTAAAATAAACAAAACGCCAAGATTTTTCTGCCTAAAATTGCAAAATTTGGTAACTTTTGATCTTTTTTATTTTAATCAAAATCACCCTGCACTCCAATACGATGTTTCATATGGATGCCTCGCTTGCACCTTCGCAAACTAAACAAAACTACTAATAGCAGTTAAAGCAACAACAAAGCATTTTATTTAGCGCAAAACAAAGTCTCAAAAAGATACGAGTAGGGAGAAAATAAAAGTAACAAATTCAACCTTTGGCTAGACGGACAACCAGTAACCACACACATTCAGAAATAAAACAATGCAGACACATATCAAGGTCGTCAAGCCAAACTTAATCAAGCCAAAACGAAAATAGAAGGAAGTTGGAATTTTAAAAACGGCTGCTAAAACCATATTCAGCATTCACCCAGTGGCGTCCCAAATCGTTCGCTTGAGCTTGGGAAAGCTGAAACATGAACATCAAAAGTCTTCTCAACATTTATAAACTTTATATAGCTTACACCACATCACCAGCTCCATCACTAAAACGCATCGAAACGCTCCTATTGAGGCCAAGGAAGATTATTTTGAATGTAATAGTTCTTGTGGCCACCGAAGTAAAGAGAACGGACAATTTTGACCTGCAAAAGAAGAAGCGCTCGTCTAATGTAGTTGCTGAGACGACAGACCTGCTTGCTGAGACGACATACCTGCTTGCTAAATCCTTGCTAGATCATTTTTGAAGCTTCACAATAGAGACATGGGTGAGTGGAAGCTGCTCCCAGATGGCCAAAGACAGAGCTCAGAAACTTTAGAAAATATAGAAAAAACAGCTTAACAAAGACGAATTTTTCCTGCTTCTTTTGCTTGCTCACTTGCCTTTTTCTTAGCTTGATTTTTAAAACTAGAAACCAATTAAAGCAAACAACTGGCGTTTTTCCGAGTAGAAATGGGGATTTTTGCATTTTTTATCTAACTTTTGCATAAAACACCCTAAATTTGCATTTTTCGAATACTTCCTTGGTACTAAAATGCAGCAAATTTATTCCACTATCGAGTGTCCGGTCTGGTTTCTGAATGATATGAGAGAATATGGTCGTGGCAAACCCTTTCGCGTTTAACAACTCAATAATTGTTTGAATTTTTTGATCAAAAATCTGCTGTGGTTACCGAATTTCTCGTGTTTTAGTCCCGAGTGATGGCTTGTTCGAAAGCTATACTCAACGAAAATCTGAATAACATTTACCAGTAAAACAATTAATATTCATCGAGCATCGGGAGAAAATATGAACCCATAGAAAATCAAGCCAATTTTGCAAATTTTGATTTGGCGAAAATATTTGAAAGTGATTATGTTTTCAAATCCTGTGAATGGACTCACCAATTTCTAGTTGACTCATCACCTTATCTCCAGTGATGGTCCTCACCAAAGTGTCTCCTGAGAAACAACTCCTCTGAGCCAATGGAGGGGTGACCCCTGGTACATCTTGGAACTGAAGAATGCGAGCTCCTCCAGCAGTGCGAGCAGGGGTAGCTCTGGCAGCTGGGGCTGGAGCTGCAGCCGAGCCGGGAGCTGCGGCTGGCGCGGGAGCTGGAACAGGGGCCGGCTCAGGAGCGACTTCATGACCAGTGTCGGGAATAACCTTATGACCATTCTCAGGGGCGACCTCATGACCCGTCTCAGGAACAACATCAGGACCGGTTTCAGGAACAACAACAGAGTTTCCTAACAAAAGAGAAAAAATTATAAGTGATTCAAACAAAAATCAAATTAAAATTGTTTCAAATTACAAAAAATAGAAATAAAAAATATTTTTGGAAAATTATGACCAGAACGGGTGCGTAGCAGTTATGGCAACCGCTGGATTTGGTACTGGAGGAAGTGCGAGAACGCAGCCTCAAAGAAGAAAAAGCCAGCAGATCCTAACTAATACTAAATATGTATCGTTGCGCAAAATGTTTATCGCTTGCATTGTTAAAACTTGTTTACTGAATGTTGGTGTTGAATAAATAAGGGATTTTAGAATAGTGTTAAATATGTGACTCTGTCTATTCTTTTTGATAAATGTTGGTAGGTTTCTGTTGCACATTTAACTTAAAGGGATTGCTAGTTACCTAAGCCTGGGCGCCCCCACCTGGGTACCTCCGCATAACTTCCACTCACCTGGATACCCCACCTGATTGCCCCTGCCTAGATACCCCTGTCTAATACTACTACGTGAGTATTCTATATTAAACAAGAATTTATACAGTTAATTCCAGGGTGGTTAATTCAAAATTTCTAGAATTCATTTAGAATTCTAGGAATTCACATCCAGAATCACATTTGATTCAAATTCTACTGCCAAGCCTCAAAATAAGAACCCTCACGATTTTTGGGACCAGACTGTCTAAACAGAACTGGCAAAAGACTTCAAAATTGAGGGCAAGAAAGTGTCGGACCCAACTAGACAACGAACTTTTTGAGGTTGCGGGTTTTTGATGTTCGACTTGTACAACCGAGCTTTATACCAAAAAAGATAATTTGATTTTTAGACAGCAAAGTAAAATACCTTCTCCGCTTCCCTCGCCTGACCCATCCTCTTCGCTATCCTCCTTCGATTGATGTCCAGCTCCGTTTTCTCCCTTGCCATGTTCTCCAGTTCCATGTTCTCCAGCCCCTGCCACTACTTCTCCGCTATCTCCGTCTCCTACGTTGATTCCTGTTTTCACATCCACTGTATTGCCACTGCCCTCTCCTTTGTTCTTGTGGCCATCTGTCTCACCAGATGAATTTTCTGCAGAACCTGATGATGAAGCGGCAGCGGAAGTTGTCTGAACAGGTAAATCAGTGGCTGTCTCCTCTCCGCCAGCGGAAGTGGATGAATGAGGTTCTCCTGAACCTTCTTCTTCCCAGTCTGGCGGCCGAGGGCGAGCCTCTTCACTGGACTTGGTTAATGTAGAGTTAGGCAAAGCACCAGAACCTGAAATTTATTTTCCAATAGTTCCCGTCATCAAATTACATCAACTCTCGATGTTGCGTCACTCCCCTCAAGTCCAAAAAATCGCAAGAATCTAATTTTACCTGAAAATGAGTCTAAAAGACCCGGTCTTGATTTGATCAAAATCCTGGCGCTTTTTCACCCAGATTGAAGAACCATAATTGCTAAAAGGCTTTAGGAATGGAGATAAAAAAGTGTCGAACCCTAGGCGGGAACGCAAAATTGAGTGTTGACTGCATCAGAATTATAGTTCAAAACCCACCATTTTCACCTTCGCCGCTCAAAAGGTCTTTATCGGTCTCTCCAGAAGATGTTTTAGATGCAGTGGAATTGAGAGTCTCTCCACCTTGCTCTCCACTACCTCTTTCCTTGGAGCCATTTCCACCGTCGACCCCTTTCTTGATCTTGTCATTGATTTCCTCATCTGGTTCTCCATTTTCTTTGCCCTTGGCATCCCCATCTCCAGTGCCTTCTGGTTCTCCTTTCTTTTACCACCCGCATCACCATCTCCACTTCCAGTTCCTTTGGAATTGGCATCCCCATCTCCAGTACCTTCTGGTTCTCCTTTCTTTTTACCACCCGCATCACCATCTCCACTTCCAGTTCCTTTGGAATTGGCATCCCCATCTCCAGTACCTTCTGGTTCTCCTTTCTTTTTACCACCCGCATCACCATCCCCACTTCCAGCTCCTTTGCCTTTGGCATCACCATCTCCACCGCCTTCTGGTCCACCACTGCTTTGGGCATCTCCACCTTCAGTGCCTTTGCCTTTATCATTGCCACCCTCAGTTCCTTCTAGTCCACCGTTGCCTTTACCATCGGAATCCCCATCTCCACTACTTTTGGAATCTTCAGTGTCTCCTAGACCACCCTTGCTTTTACTTTTGGAATCGCTATCCTCTGTCCCTGCTGGTCCACCATTACCCGCATTTTTATTTTTGGCATCCTCACCACTGTTCTCTTTTGCACCGTCGCCCTTTTGTGCTTCTCCACCTCCATTGTTGTCTTCAGCAGAGGAAGGAGGACCCTTTTTGCCAACACCACTGCCAGCATTGTTGCCGTCCCCTTTGCCAGTCTTGTTACCCTCTTCACCATTAATGGATGGCTGCTCACTAGAGTTGCTGTCACTGGCAGGCTTTAGCCGGTCATTTGTGGAGCTTTTGTCGCCGCTGCCTTCTTCGCCACTTTTTTCTTCGCCGCCTCCATCTTTGTCACCTTTGGCATTGCCTTTGGTTGATCCATCACCTTTGCTAGACTTTTCATTTCCGCCATCAACACCAGTTTTGCTAGCCTGAATGATTGTATACTATAGTCTTTACATTTAAATTCAACAAAATTAATTAAAAAATTTTTGGTCTTTACAAGTCACCAACTAAAAACCAGAGATCAATGGTTGTTGACTAAAAAATCCAGCAAAGTCGATTGTAGACTTAAGCACCGGAAGAAGTCAGACCCCGAATTTAAGCCGAAATTACCTGAAATATAAAAGAGGTACCGGGTGGGCGAAGAAATTCCCAGATTCCCAAATGCTCATAACTTTTTTTCCCGACGCGATTTCGACAAACGGTTTTTTGCAATCGTCTTAGAAAAAATATACATTTTGTTTGATATATGATGTCAAAAACACGATTTTCGCTTGGTACCTTGTGGTACCCCCTGTGGTTTGGGTCTTACCCATCCAGAGGCCATCCACAGACCAGGGCCCAAGTTTTTGCCCGTGTTTTTGACATCATATACCAAACAAAATGTATATTTTTTTAAGACGATTGCAAAAAACCGTTTGTCGAAATCGCGTCTGGAAAAAGTTATGAGCATTTGAAGTGCTGGGAATTTCTTTGCCTATACATTCTCTACGCTCTTTTTAGCAAGCCCCTTTCAATTTTATTCTCCCCTTTTGTTGTGTTTCCTTTCTCTTAGTCTCTCCCCAAGATTTGTCCGAAGGTGGAGGCGTTGTGTAATAGCAGCACGTTGGCCCCGTAATCCAAGAGAGCTGGTTCAATTCCATCCACCACCACTTTCCTCTGGACAATCGATCCGATATAACACCTTTAATGCTTTAATCTTTTTGTATCACATATTGTCATTTACTGTTAGTACTAGAGGGGTCCAGCAAGAAAATCCTGGTTTCCTTTTTCTTGCGATTTACCTCTTCGCGTTGTCGTATCACATATTGTCATTTACTGTTAGTACTAGAGGGGTCCAGCAAGAAAATCCTGGTTTCTTTTTTCTTGCGATTTACCTCTTCTCGTTGTCGGTAAGGCTTCCTCATATTTCGCGCGACACGACCCGCGCAACAAACTTTCAGATATTTCCACAGAGAAGATTTTTATTTTCGCTTATAAACGTTAAATTACCAAAATGTTCTCTAGATTCTAGTGGTCATCTTGAGCATAAGGTGTTTGCAAGCGAAAATAAAAATCTTTTGAAAATCTTTTTTTCTGAAAGTTTGTCGCGCGCGTCGTGCTGCGCGGAGGTATGAGGGAGCCTGTTTATCAATCAGATCATATTCATTTTCACTGTGCCTCGCTAGCCATATCTGCGCAGACAAGACACAAATAAAATGGGAAAAATTGAAAAAATTATTTAATCTCCAAGTCATTTGAGACGCTGCACTTTGGGACGAGTGGTCGAAATGGGACACCGCTCACTTGTCGGAAAAACAGACTAACAATCAGACTAAAGGACTGTGAATGAACGGAATTTATTCGAAACTTCATATAAGACGGGCAACAACAAAGTAGTTCATAGAAGAACCTTTGGGCTAGTAATAACGAGCGTAACTGTTTAACGATTGTGCAGCAACTTCTTCCAACGCCAGGTCTCACACACGAAGATGACTGCGAAGGCGATGAGCCAGCTGCAGATCCTTGCACATGATGGTGACACGCTTGGCATGATGGCACACAAATTTCTGTCTTCGAAGAGGCTTGTCAAATACATTTCATTGGCTTACTGGAGCGCAAGCACGGCAGACGTCCTGAAAATAAATCGATGAGGAAAAGATGTACCTGAATTCAAAAAAAAGAACGCACTGAAAACGGAGATCTGTCTTGAACTCTTGAGCGATTTCACGGACAAGGCGCTGGAACGGAAGCTTGCGGAGCAGCAAGTCGGTCGATTTCTGATAGCGGCGGATCTCACGAAGAGCAACAGTGCCAGGACGGTAGCGACGAGCCTTCTTGACCCCACTATCGGCCCCGCCAACAGCAGCTCTCTAAACGGCAAGCGCCTTTCTCGGAGCTTTTCCAGCCACAGTTTTATGCGCAGTTTGCTTGACACGAACCATTTTGATAAGCAAGAAGTTGAGAGCTGAAACACACAAAGTTTTTTCACTCTAAGACAAAATACTTTTGAATTTTTCTTATCATCATAGAAAATATACAGGGTGTTCCAATTTTTCTGCCAATTTTGTTTTGGTCATACTTTTTTAACGTGTCTTTCGAAAAATGGTTTTCACAGGCTGACTCAGAATTAAAAAGCAAATTTTTTGGTATGTTATGTTAAAATCACGATTTATGCTTGGTCACCTGTGCTCCGCCCTGTGGTTTGGGTCCTCGTATCTGGATAGCCTCTGGATGGGCAATGCCCGAACCACAGGGGGGTTGGGGACCAACGAAAAATCGTGATTTTGACATAACATACAAAAAAATTGCTTTTTCATTCTGAGTCGACCTGTGAAAACCGTTTTTCGGAAGTTACCACCCAAACACAACCGGCAGAAAAATTTCACCCCCTGTACTTTTTAGATTTTCGTAGATTTTGGCCTTCCACCATTTTTTGCCAGAATCAAAACTAGGATTGCTAAACTAGGACTAGGATTGTTTGCAAAAACATCAAGCATAAGCTTACGTGTACGATAAACAGCACTGCTGGAACCGGTCGATGATTTCTGGCTTCTGATGTTTTCTGTTGTTCATATTTTCTGGCTCTTTTTCAGAATAAAAAATCGGCTTCAGCCTTGATACACGGTGTACAAAAAGTTACAAGTAATTCAATTTTTACAAACTGTTTTTGGCCACTTTGAGCAAAATTTTTATTAAAAAGCCCTCAAGTAAACACTTCTTCTGTGTATAAAATTTACCTTTTCTTTTCCATCGCCTCCTGCTTTATCCTTTTTGTTGCCCAATTCGTCTTTTTTCTCGGGAGATGAAGCACCATCCTGTTCATCAGATCCATCTTTCTCCTGTTCATCGGATCCACTGTCTCCTGTTTTGCTATTTTTTGAGTTCTTGCCACCCGAAGTTTCTGCAAAAATAAATTTGTAAGAGAAAAACAAAAATTAAGTTGCAATCAACTTAGTTGCAAACCACTTACCATTTGGTTTTCCGCCCTCGCCTTTTCCATGTTTGCCTCCGTTCTCGTCACTTTTGGGTTCTGGAGATGTATCTCCACTGCCTTTCTCTGAGTTCTTTTTACCATTTTTGCCTTTTCCGTCTGATTTTTGACCTTTGTCGCCTTCCTTTTCCCCATTTTCTGCTTCTTGTCCCTCTTTTCCACCTTCTTTTTTGCCATTTCCATCAACTCCCTGAGCTCCTTTTCCTTTACCATTTTTGCCACCATTTAGACCACTAGGTTCATCTTCATCTCCTGAACCACTTCCCCCTTCTTTGCCTCCAGATCCTTTGCCCTTGTTTCCGCCTTTTTTTGATCCATCGCCATCCTCCTCACTTGGCTCACCTTTGCCATTTCCTTTAAGTTTACTTCCTTCTTCTTCCAGACCACTTCCACCATCTCCTTTATTGTTGGGCCTAGCTCCTTGCTCTCCAGATCCTTTTGCTCCTGTGCCATTTGCCTCCTTTCCTGCACCGCCACCAGCGCCCACACCCACTGCAACAGCCGCAGCGCTGGTATTGCCACCTACTCCAACTGCATTTCCGCCTACTCCACCAGCACCGGATTGACCTCCAGCGGCACTAACATTGATGTTGTTGGTATTGGTTATAGCTCCAAAACCTCCAGCTGGTTGACCATCACCCTCTTTCCCTGGTTTGTTCGCATCTCCAGTCAAGGTTCCAGTTTTGGAGTTAGAGTTTAGTCCAGCAGCCAGATCTGCAGAACCGTTGAGAGTGGCTGAGGCATTGGCGTTTGCATTGGCGGAAGCACTGGCGTTGGCGTCATCATCTCCTTCACTACTACTGGAGGTACGAGTACGCTCTCCGCGCAGCTTGTTTCTTTTGATGGTGGAGCCGTTGTTGTTGCCAACAGCTTCGTCCCAAGCACTCCAGGTGGTTGTGCTCCAAGAGGTCCAGCTAGAATAATTAAAAGTTTCAATTAATTTGGGGCAGTTATTTACCGAAAGTTAATTAATTTATAGGACATATGAAAAAATGTCATCACTGTATAATTTTCCGAGTTTTGTGAAGAAAAAAGGTCAATGCCTTGTTTAATTTTGTGAAATGCAAAATTTTATACTTTTACTTTGACTTTTTCTCCGACCAATTCAGAAAAAAACAACAAGTGTGCAGTGACGTATAATTCTCTGGCTCTCGTTCTGGCTCCTGCACGAAGCCACAACGAGAGTTTCCGCCTGTGTCTTTTGCCAATCTAATCCAAAAAATCAGAAAGATTCTAATTTTACGGATAATATTTTTTTCTCACCGCAAAACACTTGAAAATTACCGCAAATCATTTTTTTCTCACCGCGATTTGATTTTCCCGAAAAATACTTTTTCCTTACCACAAAATACATTTTTTTTGGACGCAGTTGATTTTTGACGTTTTTGGCAAATGGAGCTTATTCTGGATGATATTCATAGAAGTAGAAGGACTGATGGAATCGACTACGAAGAAGTCGTCAAGTTTAATGGCTCAGAAGCGGAATACAATCTAGAAGCTCGGCAAATGAGTCCAGAAAGTCTCTATATGAAGCAAAAGTGGGAACCGTAAGTTTTTGAATGTTTGCATTATCAGTATAACAAGAATCTTAATGTGTACCGAGAAGCCTACTTGCTCGAGTGTGAAAACCGCCCTATGATAGTGTACAACAATCGCACAGTCATCGTGATTCATTCAAGAGCTGGAGTTGGCAACGATACTAAAGCGCTCTTCGAAGAATTTGTGGCTTCGCCTTCATTCGAGTGGAATCGATACGTAGAGCTTAAAAGATCCTTCTTCATCATTGAGAAGTCTCAAATTTCGCCGACTTTTTTGGTTGCAGTTGCTTAATAGGGATAAAGAAAGCCTCCTGCAAATATTCAGTGATGGTGATGAAGAAAGAAGGTCTGTGCCAACACCCAAGGGATGCGTTGGCTGGAGTGCTAGGACAAAAAAGAAAGCGAGGAAGATCGTCTAAAAAGTTGATCAAAAATCTTTATTAAAAATCTTTATCGAAATTATTGTTGTGTTTTGGTGATTTCTGATGAAATAAAGGTGCGTGAGGAAGTGATTGTGTGCTTCTTTACGATTGCAGGGGGGAGAGGGACAGATAGATGCCTGCATTTTCCTACCGGGAAAGCTTTAGGCCTACAGCATGCCAGCACATTAAGAAAAGGCTCGAGCTGGTGTGTCAAACCGTGTGTTTTTTAGATCTTTTTTGTGTATTCATGTAGTGGTTAAACTAATTGTGTACACCCATAGACTACTACCTTTTTACCGTCATCTTTTTACACGACTCCTTTTTCATTTGCGAAAAAAAGACGATCAGCTGCCGATAGAAAAAGTATTATGCGGTGAGGAAAAAGTGTATTTGCGATGAGAAAAGAGTATTTTGCGGTAAGAAGAGAGTATTTTTGCGGTAAGAAAAAAGTATTTTGCGGGAAAATTGCGGTATTAAAAAAATGATTTTCGCTAATTTTCAGGTGTTTCGCGGTAAGAAAAAAGTACCATCCTAATTTTACCAGTCATTTTGAAACAGAAAATAATATTTTCATAAAGATCAACGCTCGATATTAACGAAGCTCTTTTTTTAAATAGAGTTCGTTGTACCGAGCGTTGCGGATCTTTATGGAAAAATTATTTTCTTTGTTAGAACAAATGGTAAAATTAAAATTTTTGCGATTTTTGTGACCACACTGACTTATGATGCTCTGCAAAAGACGCTAAAATTAGGCTAAAAGTGTTGGATCCTAGACGGGAACGAATTTGAGGGGGTTCTTTTTATCGAGCGTCAACTGTATACAGAGTTATACTAAATTACGGCACCATTTTTTAAAAAATTTGCCTTGGTAGCCCCTTGCCCCATCGATTAATCCAGGAAAATTAATGACAGTAGTTAAAGGGGCATGCTCGCCGCCGATGGGAATATTTTGAAAGGCGGGTACCAGTGAAATTCAAACGAGAATTAAAATGACGCATTTTAGTAAAAGTCGAGGAAAAACTGTGTTCCCAATCTAACCCACGACAGACTTGCACAGTCCGCCACCGCGTTAGCCACCTATACTGTTAGGCAATTAAAATGTTTTTCATTACTTATAGTCGGCGGAGTACTCGACAAATTTGTATTTTAAAATAATTCTTTTTTGAATTGACCTGGGTACACGCCTTTTAAAATATTCCCGTCGGCGGCGAGCATGCCCATTTAAGCTACCTAAGCCAAAGCCAAGAGAAATACAAAAGGTTCTATTAGAAATACCACCACTTTTCACTAAACACAGCAACAAAAATGAAATGCAACCACAAATTTCAATCCAAAAATTTGAAATAAAACTTAAAAAAAATGTCGCAGTAATTTTGTGTCACCCTGTAGTATTAACCCAAGTCTGATTCCGGCGTTGGTTGACCAAAATCATTATAACACAAAAATATTTACGTGGAAGAAGTCCAAGAGCTCCAGCTGGCAGCTGCCCACTCATCTGGCTTAGCAACTGTGTGTTGGTCAGTGCCCACCTCTCCTTCCCGGTTGAATTTGCCGCAGCGGGGTCGGCAAATGGTCACTCGGTAGCCTTCTCTAAAAGCACCAAATTTAGAAGTTGAGTTTATTTGTATGGGTGGATAGTAAAAATAAACTTACGGCACCCGTTCAATGGACTTGACCACAAGGGTGGGAGGAGATTTGTTGCGCAACATAAACAACTTCATCCTATACCCCACATAACCATCAAATTGGGCAGGAATCTGCTCGGCATTCTGAAGGACTGTGTAGTCGTCGAGACCAACGGAATGCACTTTTCGCTTTCGCTCCTCATCTTTGCTGGTCTTGGAAGCTGGAGAGCCATCTGGCAACTCGTACACAAAGCAGTCATTGCCGTTGTGACCTTGAACAAATTTTTGGTTTGACTATTTTATAGCGATGAATTTCAGTTTTTTTGTAATATTCTAATGGACAACCTCTGTTGATTTCGCCCTCCAAAATTGACAAAATTTATACCAAATTACTTTATTTTTCATTTTTTATGCAAAATTTAATTTTTTTTCTTTCTCTATATATTCCAGGGCTCCCAAATTTGCCAATTTAAGAGCAAATCCCTGGTTTTTGGCCGAGAATACGGATGAAAAAAAATTCGCTTATTCGCTGATTTTTAAAGGTATTTGCTGCTTTTTGCGGAAATAAAATTGGGGAAAATTAAATTGGGTAAAAATGTCTCTCAAAGTTCGTGAATAAGTTTGTAAATATAATATATGTTATGATTTTTCTCCAATTTGATTTTCCCTAATTTGAATTTTTTCCAAGCTTCTCCTGCCCTTTTTTCGAATGTTCCAATTTTTTGTGGCTAAGTTTCTCAGCGGTAGAGTTTCTGAGTGGTCACTTTTTTGACAAAATTACCATAAAATTTGGCAAAGGGCAAATTTCGGTCATATAGTGAGATCTAAACGAATTCACATTCGGAAAAACATTTCACTGCTGAAAATCGCTTCTTAAAGACACATTTACTTAACACCGGAGTTCCCGAGCGTAGTAATGTATTCGTTGGATGAAGGATTTTATGCTGAAGAAGATAGTGCAATTAATTTTTTTAAATTATAATCAAAAGTGAAGAGATCCGAGCAATTAAATGGACATCCCAGATCATTGAATTTTTAACTTCTTTCAGTTAGTTATCTCGTAAATTTTTATTTCAACAGAGCAAATAACATCTCAAAATGGTGAGCCGTATCAGAGCTATCTATCGCGCTTAAACTTCCAGCAAAGTGACCACAGTTTCACAGAGAAATTATGATTTTACCACAAAGATGCAGTTTCTGGATAAGATGTAGTTCCTTGTTCTCGACACTCAAATGACCATAACTCTGCGTACAAATAACTTCTAGCTAAATGGTCAGTCGAAAATAAGAAAACAAAATCTGACAACTTTTTGGCACTAAATGCAGCAATAGTTTATCAAAAAATTGCGTCGAATTTTGCAAAATAATTACACAAGTTGTGACACAAATTCTCTATAACTTTTTTCTGCTAAGCAGACCATTAATTTTGACACCGGATTTGTGTTCGGCGTGGTCGATTTGCATATAAAACTGCTCTCGAAATTAAAAAGTCACTGTCAAATTTCGAATTCCACTCGAGACAAAAAACATTCAAACTTTATTTTCAAATGTTTTTGTCTTGAGTGGAATTCGAAATTTGACAGTGACTTTTCAATTTTGAGAGCAGTTTCATATGCAAATCGACCACGCTGAACACGAATCCGGTGTCAGAATTAGCGGTTTGCTGAGCAGAAAAAAAGTTATGGAAAATTAGTCTCACAACTTCTATACTTACAGGGTGTCAGAAAATAATGTATACGATTGATTTTATGCGATTTTTTTGTTGCTGTTTTGTTATTTTACGGTTTTTAGAGAAGATAGTGGATAATTTTCCAAAGCGGCTGAAGGCCTGTGTCAATGCCAATGGTAGTCATTTCGAATAATTCTGTTGTTTTATTGTTATTTGCTGTGTTCTGAAATCATTTTGATAAATAAAATCAATCGTATACGTTATTTTCTGACACCCTGTATTTTAAAAATTCAAAGCAATTTCAATATAAGCTATTGCTGCATTCAGTTCCAAAAAACCGTTCTGACTCGATCACGTACTGCGACTTAGACTAAGACAGAGACTTAGACTGAAACTAAATGGTGTTCGTAGAGTTCTTTGTTAATTTAAGAAAGACACACACAAAACGTTAGGTAAATATGAGGGATGGTCGGTGGAGTAAGTAAACATGCAAAAAAAACGCTTTAAAGTTGTTTTTCAACCGTTAAAGACACAAGCACATAAAGAAAAAAATTTTAAGTCTCAGTCTAAGTCGCGGTCCGTGAACTAATGGCTCCATTAGATTTTGCTTTCTTATTTTCTACTGACCATTTAGATAGAAGTTATTTTTACGAAGTTAGGAAATTTAAATTTCCTGGATCTCTTCACTTTTGATTATAATTTAAAAAAATTAATTGCACTATATTGTTCAGCGTAAAATCCTGCATCCAACGAATACATTACCACGCTCGGAAACTCCAGTATTAAAAATTGCCAATTTAAAAAAGATGAAAATTTAACCATTTCATTGAAAATGTTAGAAGGCCCAATTTTTTTAAATATTAGCTGTGGTTGAAGTTTTATCAAAATAGTTACCAGGAACAGTGGTACTAGCAGGTGCATCAGAGTGTTTGAGTTCACAGCAGGTGTGTTTTACACTGAAATTGGGCATCGTAATTAACCAATTTAAGTCTCAGAATCGCTACAAAATATACTTACGGTCCCGTTGGTGCCAACTGGTTGACATGAGACACAAAATTGTTCTTGCCGCCACACGTTGGCTGTTCGTGGTCGTAGTTACAGTTCTGCAATTGAAAAAAAAATTTCAGAAGGAGATTGACTCTAGTATCTATTAGGTTGTCCAAAAAGTTTTGTCGCAAACCCTTAAGATTTTTTTCGAAAATTGATTTACGTGAGAAATTGGCAAAATGGCATTTCGAGACCCTAAATTTCATTCTGAGTTTATAGATTGAAAGTTATTGGCTGGGAAAATTTTCGAAGTGCGAAATTTTTCTGATTTGCCAACTTTCGGAGTCTGTATTTCGGAACAAGAGAACAATTTCAAAATTCTGAGGGAAGGGGCCACTATGAGCAAGGATTTCAAAAATAAAAAGTTTGCCCCGGTGTGATGCCAAAAGTTTCATGAAAACCGGTGGAGTAGCCCAAATTTTTGTGTCAAAAATCGATCTTTTGAAAATTGGATTTGGATTTTTGAAAAAATTGAATGTCAATGGGTTACTTTGAATAAAATCTGGTTATGATAGACTCGTGGGACATTGGTTTCATTAATTTCTGTCAAGGAAAAACGCATTTTTAACAGCGGATTCGTGCTCACAATGAAATTTAGGGTCTAGAAATGCCATTTCGCCAATTTTTTACGTAAATCGATTTAAAATCCTAAGGGCTTGCGACAAAACTTTTTGGACAACCTGGTAGCAGGGTTTCGATGAGCTCACTCCGAGTGAGAATCTCACTGAGAATTCTCATTGAGAATCTCACTCACTCTCACCCACACAGTATTTTTCCAATTCTCACTCACAGACTTTGAGAACAAGTTTCATTCTCACCCACAGGCCAAAAAAACGTCCTGATCGAAACACTGCCTAATGACAGTATCCCAAATGCAACCCCCTCGAAATTTTTTTGTACTTTTAAATAAAAGTACCATTTAGCTGAAAATTTTATTCTGAGGCACTAGAGGCGAAAATTCCTCAGCAATCTGAATTATAAAGAGAATCTGAAAAAATATTAGTCGTTGAGATATGACCTTAAGTTGGAGTAAAGTTAAATGGCATTTTAAAAATATTGACACTCCAACTTAAGGTCATATCTCAGCGACTAAGTATTTTTTCCAAATTATGCTTTATAATTCGGATTGCTGTGGAATTTTCGCCTACTGAGTGCCTCAGAATAAAAATTTTCAGCTGAAAATGGGTACTTTTAATAAAAAGTATAAACAAAGTTTCGAGGGGGTGCATTTGGGCTTTTACGCTGCCTAATAGATACTCAAAGACAAGGGTGTGTGGCTTTATTAGGGGAAGTGAAGGTGTAAAAGGGAACTGCCCAAGGCCAGAATCGAACTGACGTGGCCACGGCCACAACGTGGAGTACTAACCACTATACTACTTGGGCCACTGGAATACCATGCTAATATGTTTTAAGTATCCACAGGTCTGTCATTTCCTATCAACCCTCCTCCGACTGCTTCATATGTTCATATCCCTCATTTTTTCATGATTTAATCCTACGCCCACCTCAAGAAAGCACGTCCTTCAGCTACAAAGTGACAGCATCTGCAAAGTTTTTCAACACAGGTCAAGGGGTGCTTCATGCGGTCGAAGGGTGTTTTTTGTGACCCATACCCTTTCCCTCCCTTGTCAAGAAAAAACGCATTTTTAACAGCGGATTCGTGCTCGCAATGAAATTTAGGGTCTAGAAATGTCATTTCGCCAATTTCTTACGTAAATCGATTTTCGAAAAAATCCTAGGGGCTTGCGACAAAACTTTTTGGACAACCTAATAATAAGTAGTGATTTTTGTCTTGGCCGACTACAAATAAGTTTCCTGGACTACAAAAAGTAATAAGAACAGGTTATAACCAGCGCTCGACTACAAGCCGGAAAAAGGAAGATTAAAACAAATTCTCTTTATAAGGCCTTTTTTCAAGCCAGATTAAATAACGCAAACGCTCTTGGCTTCGAATTGTGTTTTAAAGGCACCTGAAAAGCTGTTAAAACACGGTTGTGATCCATGGGCGTTTAACTCGCCAAGGCCTGACTGTGAGACTGGTTGGTTCTGGTGCAGAATCTTATGGAGAATCCAAATCTGCAAGCTGTTTTTCAAAAAGCGGGTTTGACTCGAGATTTTCACCAATTTCGGAATGGCGTCAAATGGGACTTGGGTATGTTTAGAAAATCAACTGGTACTCGAATAATTTATATAAATATGCATGACTTCTATAGCTCGTAAGAAAGGGCACAGTCTTAGCTTTTTAATGGCATATTGTTGAGGGTTTTACGGTAACTAAATGTGAAATATTCCGATGTTCCGGCGATACAAATGTGTCATTTTCCCGATACGGTTTTTTGACTTAAATAGGCAAAATTACGTCGGATACAGCTGTCCGCTCAGCAAACCCAACATACCATTTAAAAGAGCAATTAAAACTGCACCAAAATGCTTAAATTCAAACAAAGCAAAGCTTTTAAAGGGTTAAGTGATAATTTCAAGAAAATCAACAAATATCTGAAAAAGCATTTTGACGAAATAAATTTTCATGTCTAAACTAACCTCAGATTCTGACACCGGATTCGTGTTCAGCATGGTCGATTTGCTTATAGAACTGCTGTTTAAAATTGAAAATCATCGTCAAAATTCAAATTCTTCTCGAGACAATAATTATTCAAATATCAAATTTTACCTAAGTTTAAATGGTTTCTTGTCTTGAGAGGAATTCGATTTTTGACGATGATTTTCAATTTTAAACAGCACTGCTATTAGCAAATCGGCCATGCTGAACACGAGTACCAGCTGATTTTCTAAACATACCCAAGTCAAATTTGACGCCATTCCGAAATCGGTGAAAATCTCGAGCCAAACTGGCTCTTTTGGAAAACGGTTTGCAGATTCGGGATTCTTCATGAAATTCTGCACCAGAACCAACCAGTCTCACAGTCAGGCCTTGGTGTGTTAAGACACTCCAGCCCATTTTTATTCAAACGAAATAAAAAAGTCACTATAGTGTATTTTCTTTAAAAAGACTCTACCAGATTTTCATTGCCACAAAGATTGAGGCGTTGACAATGCATCCTGATAGTGTCATTCCCAAAGTTTTGCACAATCAGAACTACAAAAATCAAGCATAAAAGTGACAAATACTCAAAAAATGCTCTATGATTACTAATCCACCTTGGTTGTTCTCACATCTGTAGGAAATGGCCTCTGTCCTTGACGGAATTAAAACAGCTAGTACTAGAATAACAAATACGCATGTTGGAGGCCTTCTGGTAGATCTCCATTTCCAAGGTATCCCCTCTTGGGTGACACTCATCTTAAAATTGGCTTTGTTTTAAAATTATATTAAAAAAAATTGGTTGAAAGACTGTTGCCACTAACAGCACGCTTGAACGAGAACTGAACATTTGTTTCATTCCAAAAATTAAAAAAAAAATTTGAGCAATTTTTTTGGTCAAGTATTCAAGCAACATGTTGTTTGTATAAGAAAGTTGGTTAGGTTAGTTTTCGGTAAATTTTCGAGTTTTTCGTCAAGAATTTTGCTCGGAAACCCCTTGCAACAACTGGAAATATTCCTCTTTTTGGACAGTTCAGCATGCAAAAGGGGTGCAAAATGCGAGGCAATTTTTTGAAGAAAATTTTAAATTTTTAAGGCAGAAATTGTTTAGTAGAAAAGCAGTTCAAATTTTGGGCCGTTAATGTGAAAAGATGGTATGAGGTCCTAAGGTAGTTTTAGGTCGATATATTGTGTTTGGGAACAAGGGGTATAAGCAAGTAGTGCCAATACTTTTAGATGCTTTCGTAATTCTAAAAAGAATGCTTAGTCACCTAATAACGACGTTGGAAGCACGATAAAGAGATGATAATCCATTTTCGGCAAGATGTGATACAACAAGCTTTAGCCAAGGAGGAGTAATAAACAGTCCTATTAGGTGTTCACCCTTGAAAAGCCCCTCAAAGTCTAGACCGTAAAGTCCACAAATGGGTGATTAAGTGTGCATCCGGTAGCCCTGGGGCAAGAACAAAATCCGTTTAAATTTGCATTCATTCATAGTAACTAAATTTTTTAAAACTGAATGGTATGGGCTTTTTGGCCGGCAAACCTAACTTTTTGAGTCTTCATCCATTAGGCGAGATCTCTTTTTTATTCGAAAGAGGACAGAATGAGCAATTGTTTGACACCGAAGTCAACCCATCAACAAAACAGCCAAAAAATTAACAACAAATTTCAACAAAAACCAACAAACGCCCCGGGGCTACTAATTTGGGGACACCCTGCAGTCAAAGCAGGCCTCAGTCGGCCAGTACTGACGACGGTGTGATCACTATGATTGGGGGTGGCTCCTAGACTCAACAACTACCAAAAATACATCGATTTAGATGTCCAAAAAGAGAGTGAAAATCAGTGTCTCCTCAACTATTTTACAAGATGTTTTTCAACAAGTATGGATGCGAGCATAGCGGTAGTAGTAGTAATGGCTGCGCTCTTCTATTATTGTTATTATGCCCCTTCCTCCTGTGTATCAAGACCTATCGCATATTTGAGGAGAGGAGCACAGGTGTTGAACGACTGACCACATCTCACCTCAATCACATTCCCCTCAAAAAAACAAATAGTGATGCAGTTCCGATGGGAATTTACTTTCTCATCCAACAAAAAAATGGGAATTCTATTCATGCGCTTTGACCACACATTTCTTATGTTCTAACACGTTTTGTTGTTGGAGTTCACGCATGAAATGTCATTTGAAGTCATAGGTTGTAAAAAACATGGTCGAAAAAAGTTTACAAATGGTCAAACAGGTCAATTATCAAATCTACATATTCGTAAGAAGTCAAACTTTTTTGGATACTTTAAATTTCACATGGTCAAGGTGACTGGCCTCGCTTTTTACTCAGAATTTCGTGTGGAGTAAGTTTGTTCCAATAAATTTTTGAAAAAGTGCTCTTCGAGTGAAATTCCCTATACGCTCCCAATGTCCGATGTAGTTAATTTAGGACTCGGTTTGGTTTTTTTGCTATATCTTCTTTCAAGTTTTTTTAGTTTTAGTTAGAAAACTTATCAGGTGCAGAATTGATTGCGCTTTCTAATGAATAAATATACAGGGTGTTTCAAATTTTTCTGACACTTTTAAGCGGTCATAACTTTTTTTAAAGGCCGTTTTTTGAATTTCTGTGAACGCAGATCTACTAAGTTTTTGATGACAATTTTTTTTGTACATAATGTCAAAAACACGATTTTCGCTTGGTGCCTCCTGTTGTTTTGGCCTTACTCATCCAAAGGCCTCCTACAGACCAAGAGCCAAACAACAGGAGGCACCGAGCGAAAATCGTGTTTTCGACCTTATATGCCAAAAAAATTGTCATCAAAAACTGAGTCGATCTGCGTTCACAAGAATTCAAAAAACGGCCTTTAAAAAAAGTTACAGTCAAACCTCGGTTATCCGGCACCCCTGGGGACCGGCCTCAGGGTGCCGGATAACTGGAATGTCAGTTGACAGAGAATAAGCCAATCTCAGCCAAATGAAGTATATTTAAGGTGCCGGATAACCGAGGGTGCCGGATAACTGGAATGTCAGTTGACAGAGAATAAGCCAATCTCAGCCAAATGAAGTATATTTAAGGTGCCGGATAACCGAAGTTTGACTTATGACCGCTTAAAAGTGTCAGAAAAATTTGAAACGCCCTGCATATGTTACTGTGAGTGTTGCAAAAAAATAAATTAAAAAAATGAAAAACTTCTTTTTCGTTATCCTTCGATTTTCTTTCGTGTTCTGTGGTTAACTTTTATAATGTTTATGCTTGCATTAAACAACATAATCTCCGAATTTTTTCCTACCAAAATATCCTATAAACTTGTTAATAATTACACAAATAATTGACTTAACAAGTATGGATTCGTTTGTTAAAAAAGGTTTTTAACGTGAAAAATCTGTTCTGCTCAGCGAAAACCACATTTTTAACACCAGATTCGTGTTCAGCGTGGTCGATTTGCTTAGAAAACTTCTCTTAAGCTCATGCATCAGTGGCAAATTTCAAATTCCTTTCGAGACAAAAAAACATTGGAATTCGAGAAAAAGCTCGAAAAATTACCCGTTTTAAATGTTTTTTTTTGTCTTGAAAGGAATTTAAAATTTAAGCAAATCGACGACGCTGAACTATTTTATGACAATATTTAAAAGTTAAATGACCTCTCGTTTTGAAGCTGAGAATCTTGGCTAAAAAATGAGAAATCAATTTTTAAAAGTCTTTTGATTTTCAAAAAAGAATCGGCAAAAACTTTTGAAAATCGGGATGAAAAAGTGTTGGACCCTAGGCAGAAACGAACTTGAGTTGTGTTTCGACTGTATTGATGTTGCTAATTCGAATTTTAATTCCCCACAAGTTTTTTTAGCATCACACCATTGGGCTGTCAACAAAAATGTCCTCAAAACAACAATTAAAAAAATATTGGACACATTTATGGACGTATCCAGAGTGGGACTAATCGGGCTTTCGAATTGCCAAACCGAAGTTGAAGGAGTATATAATTGAGCTTACAACATTTTTAATGATCAAGTTATTATTTACAAGGGACCACAGGCGCCTATCGGCGCCTCTATAGTATTTGGAAAATTTCAATGAGGGGCTATGACTTCATTCATAAAAATAGGTATATCCCCTATTAGAACTCATTTTTTTCGCCTGTTCTTTTTTTAAAACAAAAGCTGACATTCTGGGGAACACGATGGTATTAGCGACAAAAGTGATTTCGCTATCTACGACCCGTTCTGGCCTTCGAAGTAAAAAGCGTTACCCACCCACCCACCCACACATACCAAATACTATATAAGATAGCTAGCAACCTTTAAAAAAGTATCTTCATAAAAAGGCAAGCATATATAAAATAATTAACAAGCAGAAAATTGTCTTTTCTTAACAACAATGAAACCATAAAATCATAAATAAATGTCTATAAACAGTGGGTGCTAACAAGTAATATCACCGTTCTAAATTGTCGCCGTCAACCAAAAAAAGGAGGGGTAGGTGTTCCGGATTGGTATCACTCCACATTAAGTGATCAACCAAATCTTTGTGGATCAGAAAAAGAGAAGAAAGCATTTGTCACCACCCATTTTCAAGTCTTTTTCTTCACTTCCCCGAAACACATTCTCGACTAAAGAAGGAAGATAAAAAAATCGAAAAGTCATTAAAACTTTTTTAGAGAAAGGGAATAATAGGTTTAGCACAAACATTTACTGAGAGTTTAAATGAGAAAGCAAATTTAAACGGATTTTGTTCTTGCCCCAGGGCTACCGGATGCATACTTAATCACCCATTTGTGGACTTTACGGTCTAGACTTTGAGGGGCTTTTCAAGGGTGACCATCTAATAGGACTGTTTATTACTCCCCCTTGGCTAAAGCTTGTTGTGTCACATCTTGCCGAAAATGGATTATCATCTCTTTATCGTGCTTCCAACGTCGTTATTAGGTGACTAAGCATTCTTTTTAGAATTACGAAAGCATCTAAAAGTATTGGCACTACTTGCTTATACCCCTTTCTAACTTTTGTTAAAAGTGTTCCCAAACACAATATATCGACCTAAAACTACCTTAGGACCTCAAAAAGACATTGTTTTTGAGTTCTAGTCAAGGGGCCTGGAGGCTTGAGGGGTTATTTGCCATTTACCTTAGACATGAATCCGAGCAAGACTCTTGATCATAAATACATACAAAGGCTCTTTTTGCCAAGTCCCATGTTGAAAAACACGGCAAAACAGTCTGATGGTCGAGATTTCAAAATACCCATAACTCAATTTTTTATGCACCACAACCCTAAAAAATAATGTCTTTTCTAGCTTCTGAGGTGATTTTGCGTCGATATAGGGTGTTTGGGAACACTTTTAAAAAAGTTGATTTGGAAACGCTTTTAAAAAATTTGATTTGGGAGGGGGGTATATGCGAGCAGCGTATGAAAATTTTGAAAAATTTTCAGAAGGGGTCGCAGGGGCTTGAAGGGTTAGATATTCAAATTTTTTTTTAATGCTTTCCCAATCCTAAAAGCATGTTCTTTCACCTAATAGCGGCGTAGGAAGCTCGAAAAAGTGATCGAAACCCATGTGGTAGGATGTCATGCAACGGAGTCATACCTCTCCCTTCCGCAAAAGTGACAGAATCTACTATTTATTTCAGAATGCGTCAAAGGTTTACAAAAAGTGCTAAGCAAACAGGATAATGAACACGCTCTTTTAAAATTCCGTCGTTTTTTCCTCGGCTGTTTTATGCTCCGCTGTTTTCTCCGCTGCCGAATTTCCCTCCTCCGAATCTTATCCCCACCAATTTTGGGTACCTAACTAAAATCGAAAAATTGGAATTGGCGACGCGATAACCCCCTGATTTTGTGCGTTTAGTCAAGGGTACAGCCCAAGCGGCCAATTCCCGCCATGGCGAGTTTAGGTTCATTCAATAGCTTATGAGTTGCTGCTCCAACCTTTCCCAGAGTGCGGATCCGACCACCACCGAAAATTGGGGTAAAAAGTAGGGTTGTCGTAGGGTTGGAGTTGTAGTAGGGTTGGAGAATTCCACAGAATTCCACGAAAGCCGTGGAAATAGAAAATGTTTCTCTAAATTTAACTTTCAGGCATTGTAAACATTTTATTGAGGAAACCATAACAATTCAATTAAAGTCATTCAAAAAAAAAGTTCTAATTCATCATCAAGTGGGTTACTTTTATTTGTTTTTGGAATTTTTGTATCTTCGTATGTCTTTTCCACTCGCTCCTTTTCGAACAGGTGAGCATACTTCAGCAGAAGGTTGTTATGAAGGTGACTTGGGACGCTGTGTCAACTTTCATTCTGAAAACAAGCATAAATCCTTGCCAGTCAATCAGATAATAAGCAACCTGTTCCGCAGTTTTGTATGGATTCCATCTCGGAGCGGCGTTTGTTTTGTATCGAGCACAGCAAAACTGGCAATATCCAACGAAGACTAGAGTACCGGTTGCATTTTTTCCTGCTTGCGACTATAGAATTTCCAACACCAGGAAAGCGGCTTACTTATGTGAGACATATCTGAGAAGCAAAGTGTGATTAAGAAGAGAAAAAATTTTGAGGGATGAAAAACAAATTTTAGGGTCACAAAGATTTCAAAATTGTCTGAAAATGTTGCGTTGAGAGTCTCAACTTGACACTCTCAACTTTAAACACAAAAATCAAAATTTTACACCTTCTTTTGAAAAAGTTTTTCCATGATTTTGATACAGGCGTGGAAATAGGCGTGGAATTCCACGCGGAACTCCACGTTTGACAACCTTAGTAAAAGGCAAAAATAGGGGAAGATATTTGGCGGGAATTCAAAAAGCGTTACAAATACAGTCCAAATACTATAGGCTGTAGGTCAAAATATGTAAATCCCTCCTCAAATTTGAAATTTACGCCCTCAAATTTAAATTTTACTCACTATTCAAATTTTCACCCCTAAAGTCTATTTTTACCTTCAGGTGATTTTTGTGCAGAATACAAAATCTCAGTGGTGAACACAGTTATCGCACTAACCACTGTTTTCGCACTAATTTTGTGTTTTTAGGTCAGCTCAGCCACCTTTCTAGCATATGGGACTTTTAGCTTGGTTTTTAGCCTTTCATTTTACGGCTAGGTCATCGTAACATAACTGCCGGAGCACGTTAACTGTAAGTGGCTGCCTAGCAAGAGTTTGTCTTATCTGATATTCACGTAACTTAATTTCAGGTATTTTCGGGAATCAACAAGTGTCATCAAATCATAAAATGAAAGGCTAAAAACCAAAGTAAAAGTCCCATAGGCGCTAGAAAGGTGGCTGAGCTGACCTAAAAAAAACACAAAATTAGTGCGAAACAGTGAAAGTTAGTGCAATAACTGTGTTCACCACTGAGATTATTGTATTCTGCACAAAAAATCCACTTGAAGGGGTAGAAATAGACTTGAGGGGGTGAAAAATTTGAATTTGAGAGGGGATTTACATATTTTGAGGGGTGTTTTCAATTCGAGCCAATACTATATAAATATTTTTAATCATTTTTCAATGAATGAACGGTCAAATAAATTTTTAATCCGAAAAGACAATTTTCAGAATTAAAACATTGGAGAAAAAATCAAAAAGATTGAAAAAAACAATAAAAAATAAGTAAAACTAGCAAAAAATTTGATAGCAAGGATTTTTACGTGAAAAATTTCCCACCCACAGAAGCATTCCGCGCCTTGCTTAAAAAGGCCTAGAAAGGTGCGCATGTGCAAGGAGAAGAAGAAAAGGTAGCAAGAGCAGCAGGTGGAATCAAGAGAGAAACAACCAAAGACAATGAGAAGAAGGAAAATCCAGTGGTCTTGCAGTTGACGCACCCAAAAATCTACTCTCCCCATTTTTGACCCAAATATTTTTTGTTACCCTTTCTCAAAAGTCATCTCCCCCCATACCTTAGGTTGTTCGCTCGTCAATCTCGGCTGGCTTGATTGCTACTGCCTCTCCACCACCGAGATCTGCTTATCTTTATTGCGGAAAGCAAAAGCGATTTATTAGCGGCATGCTCGCAATTCTGATTAATACACAAAATGTTGAGATAAAAAGTGTGAAAGGGAGTTTGGAGAAATGTGTAAATGAACAACTGCAAATGGCTATGGTAGGACATGGTCGGTTAATTGAATTGAATTATGAAATTTAATTCAAGCCGTACCCGGTTAATCCGGTTAATGGCTCCCTTAAACTCCGCACCAAAATTTTTTCATAGTCACATACGTTATTTATACCACTGTATGGCGACGATGCTAGGTTTCCTAGCGACGATGCTAGATTCTAGGTTTGCTAACACAAAGACAAAAAATACTATTTTTGAGCTGAAAGTCACAGAAACATTTAAATTCTGGAGAAACTTTTTATAGGGACGATGGTGAATTGATCAAAGGATTTTGGGTTCTTATCCTTTATCCCGACCCCACCCAAGTTTTGATTGTTGAACTTTATATTTATTTTGACATAAATAAGTTGATTCGCCTTTTCGGCGGCATAAAACATGCATGCATACCAGAGTTTATTTGTGCAGCAGGACCACACTGACAAAAATTTGTTCAATTTCCATACTTTTAGGCTATTTTCCAGTGTCCCGGTACCCTTTTAAATTAGGGTGGGGTCGGGATAAAGGATAAGAACCGGATTTTGAATTGACTGGGTTTATTCTTACAAACTCTATACATCTTAATTTTTCTCTCTAAATCTTTTATCATTTCATTTTTTGGCGTGTAGAGCCTTTTCAAGCGACTTTTGAAATTCCCGCAAAAATTCTGTATCGGCCTTTTTCGGACCTAAGCCTTGAAACGTTTAAAATAGGGTGGTGCGGTTACGGTTAATTTATCACTACCCGGTTTTCGGTTAACCGCATTTTGGCGTACCCGGTTTTCGGTTACGGTTAATTGGGCAAAAACTGGTCCGGTTCGGTTAACCGACCGGGTTGGTTAAAACCGACCGGGTCGGTTAACCGACCGTGCACCACCCTAGTTTAAAAGTACTGATTTGCAAAAGTGCATTAACTAGTTAAACCACTCTATAACATGTTTTATGTGGTGAAACCACGCTTTTAGGTATGGGAAGATACTTTTTGGAAAAAAATCCAAACCATTATAAGAATTATGGTTTTAAGTCAAAGAAATCACAAATTTTATTATATTTTTCTCCAGTGCTTGTATGTTTCGAAGAGTCATTCTATCTAGTGCATTAACTGTAATAACCGACGGTTAATGAACACAGTTATCGGTTAACCGGATTTTTCTGAACCCGGTTAGTCGGTCGGTTAACCGACCGCGTATTACCCTAGCTTCAATTTTTGAAATTATCTGCCAATTGTTTTTTGTTTTCACGCATTTTCTCCAAATCTCCCTATGCCAGAATACATCGGGTTGGCGACTCGACGCGTCGAACCCAGGGTTACGTTACGGGTAACGCTTTTGGAAAACTTTGTAAATTTTCTAGAAAATTTACAAAGTCCTATAAAATTTCAGTCCTTTAACTGGAAAGTTTTCCGAAATTCAACGGAAAACTGTCTGTCAATTTTCTGATTTTCAAATTTTTTCTGTCCGGACAGAAAAGCAACCTAGTCGAGCCGAGAATTCGAAGGATAGTTAACCATAGGCTTGAAAAATGAGTCAAAGTTTTAGACAATGTTCTTGTTCAACTTAAAAAAGAATCTAACAAATCTATTTTTTCAAAAACAATTATAACAATTTTTAAATCGCACCCCTCTGTGTTTTGGGGGTTTTTCCCTTTGTTTTTTCAACATGGGCCGTGGCAAAAGAGACTCTATGTGCATTTTATGATCAAGAGTACTTCACGGAATCATGTCTAAGGTAAGTGAGTGCACGCTCTAACTCTCAAGCCCCATGCAACCCCGAAGCACAGAGGCCTGGGGAACGAATGCACACCCACATACCTTAGACACAAATCACTAGAAAGTGACTCCGGATGCATGAAAAGGCATGCATACCAGAGTTTCTATATGCGGTAGGTCCCAGTATTCGACACTATGTTCAACATCTTCTTGTTTAGGAACAGGGTTGGCGGTTCGGGTACCCGTTTTCGGTTTTTTTTATCCGAAAACCGGTGAAATAAAGTAATTAAAATAAAGTAATTAGATGAAATAGAGCAATTTAATAAAAGGTAACTTTATGCATCTTCCTTCTCTTAGACCATTGTGAGCAGAAGAATAAATAAAATTTTCTAGTGCATTTTTTACGTCTAGCCCTTTGCGGAGTAATTGAAATTTAATTGGCCCTTGCATGCACTCGACAGAAGAAGAAAACGATAGAATTTGTTGGTGTTGCAAGAAAAGAGCACGATAAAAAAACCCAATAAAGGCGACTAAAATTAATATAAGCAAGCATAATAGCTAACGAAATCGCCGATGGAATCTTTCTCGAAAAGGCAATAAAATTTTAATTATTTATTTCCGAGAAAAATTATTGAGAAATGCATGTCGGCAAAGTGAATCGAAAATTGCTGATTTTATTACCATGCTTCAGATTTGAATCAATTTTGTCAGTTTATATCCTCTGAACGTCCACCTCAACTAACCGAAAATTGGTGAGAGACGTTTCCGCTTTTCTTCATAGTTAACAATTTGAGATTTTATCTGAGTTCGTGGCTGAGTTGAGTTGTTCTATATATGGATATATGTCCTATATATGAACGTAAGCTTTTTCATTTTCTCTTAATTCTGGCAAGCGAGAAATCCATATAGGACAACTCAGCTATTGGGCAACTGATCTCACAAGAAATCCATATATAGGACAACTCAGCTATTGGACAACTGATCTCACAAGAAATCCATATAGGACAACTCAGCTATTGGACAACTGATCTCACAAGAAATCCATATATAGGACAACTCAGCTATTGGACAACTGATCTCACAAGAAATCCATATGTAGGACAACTCAGCTATTGGACAACTGATCTCACAAGAAATCCATGTAGGACAACTCAGCTATTGGACAACTGATCTCACAAGAAATCCATATAGGACAACTCAGCTATTGGACAACTGATCTCACAAGAAATCCATATATAGGACAACTCAGCTATTGGACAACTGATCTCACAAGAAATCCATATGTAGGACAACTCAGCTATTGGACAACTGATCTCACAAGAAATCCATATGTAGGACAACTCAGCTATTGGACAACTGATCTCACAAGAAATCCATATGTAGGACAACTCAGCTTTTGGACAACTGATCTCACAAGAAATCCATGTAGACAACTCAGCTATTGGACAACTGATCTCACAAGAAATCCATATAGGACAACTCAGCTATTGGACAACTGATTCACAAGAAATCCATAGGACAACTCAGCTATTAAGCAACTTGATCTCACAAGAAATCCATATAGGACAACTCAGCTATTGGACAACTGATTCACAAGAATCCATATGTAGGACAACTCAGCTATTGGACAACTGATCTCACAAGAAATCCATGTAGGACAACTCAGCTATTGGACAACTGATCTCACAAGAAATCCATATGTAGACAACTCAGCTATTGGACAACTGATTCACATGAAATCCATATATAGGACAACTCAGCTATTGGACAACTGATCTCACATGAAATCCATATAGGACAACTCAGCTATTGGACAACTGATCTCACATGAAATCCATATATAGGACAACTCAGCTATTGGACAACTGATCTCACATGAAATCCATATATAGGACAACTCAGCTATTGGACAACTGATCTCACAAGAAACGATATGTAGGACAACTCAGCTATTGGACAACTGATCTCACAAGAAATCCATATATAGGACAACTCAGCTATTGGACAACTGATCTCACAAGAAATCCATGTAGGACAACCCAGCTATTGGACAATCTGATCTCACATGAAATCCATATATATAGGACAACTCAGCTATTGGACAACTGATCTCACATGAAATCCATATATAGGACAACTCATCGTGATCCTGATCATTGTCGTTGTCGCTATCCTCAATGGATTTCTTGTCATCTTGATCATCAAATATTGAGTAGAGTATTTGCAGTGCCTGCACGCGACCTAAATAAAGTTATTTTTTGGAAACCAACAAAAAGTATATGACCAAAAGATTTTCAAACCTTTTTGACTCTATTCTCC